>VMDR010002719.1:0-84771 GCA_007922815.1 Macrotus californicus
AATAAGATCAGATTCGTGTAAATTGGACATGGTTCCAATCTGTTCAGGAATCCTTCTTGAATCGTGTCTCTAAGTGTCTTACTCAATTAGTAGTAAGTTTCTAATAAAAATAGTAACAGTGCCTCAAAATAGGTTAAGTTTAATAGCATAGCAAAACAGTCAATGATTTACTTTTAAAATACCCTTGTTGTCATTTCATCTTTAGAAATGAAGAAATTGGGTCTCATATGTTTGCTGGGTCACACACTAGTCATTTGCATCCCAGCCTGAAGATTTTGCCAGTGTATCATGCTGCCTATTCTGCAGTGTTTGCCTTGCATGGGGTCAAATTGAACTTTTTATTTTCCTGGGTGAATTTGAACAAATCTACAATAGTTGTACATATAAATTGTATAGCTGTTACATATTAATTAGCTGAGCTTTTTATTTTTTAAAAAATTCATTCAGTTTCAAATCTAGTGGGTAACTTTCATTTTCTCCATTCTTATATTTATATAATACTTTTAATAAAGTGGCCCTAGCTGGTGTGGCTCAGTGGGTTGAGCACCAGCCTGCAAACCAAAAGGTCCCCCAGTTCAATTCCTAGTCAGGGCACATGTCTGGGATGTGGGCCAGGTCCCTGGTTGGGAGCATGTGAGAGACAACTGATTGATATTTTTCTCTCTCATTCTCTTTCCCTTCCCCTCTCACTAAAAAATAAATTCTTAAAAAAATAAAAACTAAAGTGATAAGATGATGACTGAAGTCTTTCCTTTATTGGGAATGATTTTTCAGAGTTTTATTATATTTTGAGATACATAATAAGTAGGAAACTAAAAATTTACTTTTTAAATTTGGTATATTAGTAAGATTCTAACTTGTATCATAATAAACTAAAATAATATCCTCTAACTTTATGTTGAGTTTGACACATTTTCTGTTTATTTTCAAATTATTACCAAATACACCTTTTTAGCTCTCCCCCCAAAATCCTGTTCTTGCCTTTGTTTTCTTCCCTTTAAAAATTAGTAGGAAGGGATCCAAGATGGCGGAGGAGTAGGTGGAATCTACACTCACCTCCTCTCAGGAGCAATCTGGAATTACAACTAAACTGTAGAGAAACCATCCTAAATAACCAACTGAACACTAGCTGGAGAGAAGCCTTGTAACCAAGCAGAGAGAAGAAACCACTTCACCACAGCAAGACTGGTAGGGAGTGCAGAAGAGGTGCAAGAGTCCTGGCTGGGCTGCCATGGGCAGTAGCTGAATTTCTGGAGAGATATTTCAGCAGCTGGGAGGTTCCCCCTGAGAAGTGTGGGATCTAAACCCCAAGTTGGGTTCCCTAGCCTACAGCATCAAAGCCAGAAAGGAGCATGGATAACACACATCTGTGAAAAGCAACAGGGTTTCTAGCTGCCAGCGAGAAATGGCTGGAGACTCAGAGAGCCTCTTAAAGGGCCAACGCACAAAATTTCATTTGCAGCCACTTACCCTGGGTTCCAGCAGAGAGAGAGCAGAGTAGACTAGAGATGCACGAGGAGAATCTGGGGTTGGTGGCTCTGGAGAGAGAACTGAAGGAACAGCCACCAGGATCCTGTGCTAAGTCATTCCCTATACTCCAGAAGCCATCTCTCTCAGGCAGAACATTCCTCTTCAATTGATATCAGTCTGAGGGGAAGCAATAGCCCCACCCACAGGAGTTACTCTGCTCTGCACTGTGGAGGTTAAGCCTGGCTGCTGATTACAGCTTGAGGCTGTATCAGTGATTAGTTTAATGACTAAGGCAGATCACAGGAGCATTATGAGATTCCAGCCGACCCTCTCCAGGGCCCGGTGCCAATAAATGCCGGCCTTGGTACACAGTCTATTTCTTTCTGCACACAAACAGGCCCAGCAGAAGGCGCCACATACTGTGGATTGCTGACAGCTCCAAACAAGTTGACAAGGGCCACTCACAAGCAGCGTCTAACAAAGGCCTGCACCAGAGTCTTTGCAGATCTACCTAATCCATACAAACAACTATAAAGAAGCAGGCAAAATAGTAAGACAAAGAAACAGACCCCAGATGAAAGAACAAGAGACTTCTCCAGAAGAAGAGCTAGATGAATCAGAGGCAAGCAATTTATCAGATAGTTTAGAATGATGATTATAAGGATACACAATAGCATTAAAAAAAACCAAAACAGAAACCATAAAAAAGGACCAGTTAGAAAAACAAAATGCAATGTCTGAAATAAAACACTGGAAGGAATAAACAATAACTTAGATGAAGCAGAGGATTGAATCAGTGATTTGGAAATAAGGTAGAAAAAACACCCAGGCAGAGCAGCAAAAAGAAAAAAGTTTTTAAAAAAATGAGAGTGTAAGAAACATTTTAGACAGCATGAAGCATAACAGCATCTGCATCATGGGAATACCAGAAGGAGAAGAGAGTGAGCAAAGGATTGAGAGCCTGTTTGAAGAAATAATGACCAAAAATTCTCCTAATCTGGTGAAGGAAAAGGACACACAAGTCCAGGAAGCTCAGAGAGTTTCAACTAGTTGGACCAAAAGAGGTCTACACCAAGACACATCATAATTAAAATGTCAAGGCTTAAAGACAAGGAGAGAATCCTAAAAGCCATGAGAGAAAAAGCAGGTAGTTACATAAAAGGGTGCACCAATTAGACTGTCATCCTATTTCTCAACAGAAACATTTCAGGCCAGAAGGGACTGACATGAAATATTCAAGGTGATGAAAAGTAAGGATCTACAATCAAATCTACTTTACCCAGCAAGGCTATCATTTAAAATTGAAGGAGAAATAAGGAGTTTCTCAGACAAGAAAAAATTAAAGGAGTTTGTTAACACCAACCCGTACTGCAACAGATGTTAAAGGGCTTGCTTTAAGAAGAAGAAAAAGAAAAAAAAAGAGCAAAATAGTCTAACAATAAAATGGCACTAAATACGTATCTATCAATAATCACCTTAAATATAAATGGCTTAAATGCTCCAACCAAAAGACATAGGGTAGCTGAATGGGTAAGAAAACAAGACCCATCTATATGCGGCCACCAACAGAGCCATGTCGGATCAAAAGGCACACGTAGACTAAAAGTATAAAGGGATGGAAAAAATATTTAATGCAGGTGGAAAGGGAAAAAAAGCTGGGGTAGCAGTACTTATCTCCAACAAAATAGACTTTAAAACCAAGGCTATACTAAGGGACAAAGAAGGACAATACTAAATGATAAAAAGGGAACAATCCAAGAAGAGGATATAAACCTAGTAAACATTTACACACCCATCATAGGGCACCTAAATATGTGAAGAAAATCTTTATGAAGATTTAGAGGGAGAGATTGACAAATACAGTCAAGGTTGGAGCACCCCATTGACTTCAATGGATAGATCTTCCAGACAGAAAATCAATAAGCAGGCAGCAGCCTTAACACACACACACACACACACACACACAGGATCAAATGGATTTAATTGATATCTTCAGAGCATTTCACTGCAAAGTAGCAGAATATACATACTTTTCAAGTGCACGTGGAACATTTTCTAGGGTAGACCACATGTTAGGACACAAAATAAGTCTCAGTAAATTTTAGAAGATTGAAATTATATCAAGCTTCTTCTCTAACTACAACACAATGAAACTAGAAATCAGTCACAAGAAGAACACTGAAAAATGCACAAAGACATGGAAGTTAAATAACATTGTTAAACAGTAAATGTTTCAACAATGAGATCAAGGGAAAAGTCAAAAGATACCTTGAAACATGTAAATGAGGACGTAACAATTCAAAATCTGTGGGACACTGGGAAATCAATCCTAAGAGGAAAAAAATAGTATTTTAGACCTGTCTCAACAGAAAAGAAAAAGCTCAAGTAAACAATCTAAATTTACTCTTAAAGGAACTTGAAAAGGAAAAACAAGCAAAGCCCAAAGTGAAAAAGAAGGGAATAGTAAAGATAAGAGCAGAAATAAACAAAATAGAGTCTAAAAAAACAATACAAAAGAAATCAATGAATCCAAGAGCTGTTTCTTTGAAAAGACAAATAAGATTGACAATCCTTTAACCCGACTCATCAAGAAAAAAAGAGAGAGGACTCAAATAAGTAAAATCAGAACTGAAAGAGGAGAAATAACAACTGACACCAAAGAATTGTAAGAAGATATTATGAACAAACTATATGCCAACAAACTGGACAACCTGGATGAAATGGATAATTCCTAGAAACATACAATCTCCCAAAACTAAGTCGAGAAGAATCAGAGAATCCCAACAAACAGATTATATCTAGTGAAATTGAAGCAGTAACTAAAAAATAAATAAAAACTCTCAACAAACAAAAGCCCTAGATCAGATGGCTTCATAAGTGAATTTTACCAGACATTCCAGGAAGAACTAACACCTCTCCTTCTCAAACTGTTTCATAAAACTCAAGAGGAGGAAAGGTTCCCAAACTGATTTTATGAGGTCAGTATTATCCTAATTCCAAAACCAGATGAAGACACTACAAAGAAAGAAAATTATAGGCCAATATCCCTGATGAACACAGACATTAAAATCCTCAACAAAATATTAGCAAACCGAATACAGCAATACATCAAAAAGATCATACATCATGATCAAGTGGGACTTATTCCAGGAATGCGAGGTTGGTACAACATTCACAAATCAATAAATGTGATTCACCACATAAACAAAATGAAGGATAACTACCACATGATCATATCAATAGATGCAGAAGAAAGCATCTGATAAAATCCAGCACCCATTTATGATAAAAACTCTCAGCAAAGAGGGAACATACCTAAATGTAATAAAGGCCATATATGACAAACCCACTGCCAGTGTCATATTCAGCAGGCAAAAACTACAAGTGTTCCCCTTAAGATCGGGAACAACATAGGGGTGTCTGTTTTCACCTCTCTTATTCAACATAGTACTCGAAGTCCTAGCCACAGCATTCAGACAGTAATAAAAGATACCAAATTGGAAAGGAAGTAGTGAAACTGTCTTTATTTGCAGATGACATGATACTATTCATAGAGAACCCCAAAAATGCCACCAAGAAACTACTAGGACTGATAAATGAATTCAGCAAAGTAGCAGGATTCAAAATTAATACCCAGAAATCAGTTGCATATTTATATGCCAATAACAAACTAACAGAAAGGGAAATTAAGAAAACAATCCCGTTTACAATGCTTCAAAAAGAATAAAATACCTAGGAATAAACCTAACCACTGTTATAAAATCCTGTACTCAAAAATTATAAGACACTGAAGAAAGCAATTGAAGAGGATACAAATAAGTGGAAGCACATACAGTGTTCATGGATAGGAAGAATTAACACCATTAAAATGTCCATACTACACAAAGCAACCTATAGATTCAACACAATTCCTATCAAGATTTCAATGATGTATTTCACAGTACTAGAACAAATATTTCAAAAATTTGTATGAAGCTACAAAAGGCCCTGCATAACAACAGCAATCCTGAGAAAGAAGAACAAAGTTGGAGGAATCACACTACCTGATATCAAACTATACTCTAAGACCATAGTAATCAAAACAGCCTGGTACTGGCATAAAAACAGACACACAGATCAATGGAACAGAATAGAGAATCCAAAAATGTGCTCATACCTTTATAGTCAATTAATATTCGACAGAGAAAGCAACCACATACAATGGGATAAAGATAGTTTACTCAATAAATGATTTAGGTAAAATTGGACAGACACATGCAGAAAAATGAAACTATACCACCTTCTTACACCACACACAAGAATAAGTTCAGACTGGATCAAAGACTTAAATGTTAGATCCACAACTGTAAAGATCGTAGAAGAAAGCATAGGCAACAAATCTCAGACATTGCCCGTAGCAATATTTTATTGGATATATCTCTGCAGTCAAAGGAAACAAGAAAAAATATGTGAAGTTACATCAAACTAAAAAGTTTTCGCACAGCAAAGGAAATCAACAAAATAAAAAGACAACCTGCATAATGGGACAACATATTTGCCGATACATCTGATAAAGGATTAATATTCAAAATTTACAAAACAACACCAAAAAAACAAACAACCCAATTTAAAAATGGGCAAAGAACCTGAATAGACACTTCTCCAAAGAGGACATACAGGTGGCAAATAGATACATGAAAAGATGCTCAATGTCACCAATCATCGGAGAAATGCAAAGTAAAACCACAGTGAGATATCATCTCACACCTGTCAGAATGACTATCATCAATAGATTAACAAACAACAAGTGCTGACAAGGATGTGGAGAAAGGGGAACCCGTATGCACTGTTGGTGGGAATGCAGATTGGTGCAGTCACTGTGGAAAGCAATATGGAGATACCTCAAAATATTAAAAACAGATCTTCCTTTTTACTCAGTGGCCCCACTTATGGGAATATATCCAAAGGAACTGAAAACAGTAATTCTAAAGAGCACAAGCACTCCTGTGTTCATTGCAGCATTATTTACAATCACCAAGATATGGAAGCAACCCAAGTGTCCATCAGTAGATGAATGGATAAAACAACTATGAAACATTTATACAATGCGATACCACTTGGCCATAAAAAAGAAAATTTTACCCTTTTTGACTGGATGGATGGACCTGGAGAACACTATACTAAGTAAGCCAGTCAGAGAAAAACAAATGCCATGTGATTTCACTCATAAGTGGAATCTAAGACAGACTCGCAGATAGAGAGCAGGCTGACAGCTGTGGGGCCTGGGTGTAGGTGGGGTGAAGGGATCGAGGAAAAAGGACACAGGGACATGTACAACAGTGTGATTGCTGGGGGCATAGGGGTACAAGGAGGCTAAATGATAATGGAAAAGGATACAATAAAGATTAAATTTTAAAAATTAATGGGAAATGTGAATGTACTTAATGCCACACCAAACACTTGAGATGGTGAATTTTATGCTCTGCATACTTTACTACAATTTTTTAAAAGAAAAAAAATTAATGAGAAAATAATGCTAAAATCAAATTTATTTCGAATAAACCATGGCCATTGGTACATAACCTTTTTCTTCAGATCAGTATTTGTCTAAGACCAATTACCATACAGCTGTTCCCGTACAAACATAGCATTGATTGACATTTGTTTTGTAGGATTACTCACTCATGGCCTGCATAATGGGCTCATGATATTACCTGAAGTAATGATTTTTTGGAGAATAAGAAACCAGAGAGATAATACAAATTACAAACAGAGAAAAAATGAAGAAAATAAAGACAACTTGCCTAAAGTAGATGTAATAACTACATAGTATTTGCATCTTTATAAAGCTCATTTCCATCTTATAGATGATAAAAGTGAATCTTAGAGGAACTTTCCAAAGCCATGTCCTCAGCAATGATAAACTTGAACTGATTTTAATTAGTGGATGGTAACAGAATGTTGACCAGCATTCTTTCATTCTTCTCCCTGTTTAACCTTGTGACTTTAGAAGATGTTACTAGTTAGATTTCTTCTTTAGATTCTTAACTTGAAAGTCAAGAGTTTGTAATGATCAATGAAATTATTTCTGTTGTACATGCTGATCTCAGAAAAAGGCACCAGAAAATATAAGATCTTGTAACCTATTTTTATTTTTTATTCCTCCTGTACAGACACTCCTATCCTAAAGCCAGTACCTGTCTTGAGAAAATGTGATGTGAAGAATTCTCCACTTGAGCCAGATACATCCACACCTATGAAAAAGAAAAAGGGATGGCCCAAAGGCAAGAGCCGCAAACCAATCCACTGGAAGAAAAGACCTGGTCGGAAACCAGGATTTAAGTTGAATCGGGAAATCATACCCATTTCTACTCAAGAATGCATTGTTGAGCCCATTGTCCCCATTCCTAAACCTGGACGTAAACTCAAAATTCAAGAGAATGAAGAAACTGTTGAATCAAAAGGAGACTTGACTTTAACTGAAGAAAGGAAGGAAGAAGAGGAGATGCACATGGAAGCAGAAGAGGTTGAAGAGGGAGAAGAAGAAGATACAACCAGCAGTGAAGTTAGAGCAGCTTCTCCAGTGGACAGCAGCAACAGTCCTGAGATGGAAACGAAAGAAGCTGAGGTAGAGGAGGAAGAAGAGAAACCCCATGTCTCAGAAGAGCAGAGGCAATCTGAGGAAGAGCAACAAGAACTGGAAGAACAGGAGCAAGAGGAAGAAGATGAAGTGGCTGTAGAGACAAATCAGAATGAAGACCATGATGCAGATGATGAAGATGATGGTCATCTAGAATCTACAAAGAAAAAAGAGCTAGAGGAGCCACCCATTAGAGAAGATGTCAAGGAGGAGCCTGGTGGTCAGGAGTCTTTTTTAGATACGAATATGCAGAACAGTAGGGAGAATGTAAAGGATAAAGATGAAACAGAACCAGATTCTGAAGAGGAACAGACTTCCCATGAAACATCCATGGTATCAGAGCATATGCCAGGGTCTGAGGATGATCATGAGGAAGATTCAAACTCTAAAGAAGAGTTAATTGCGTTAAAAGAGGAAGACGAGATTCCCCATAGTGAACTGGATCTGGAAACCGTGCAAGCAGTGCAGTCTTTGACCCAAGAAGAGAGCAATGAGCATGAGGGCGCCTACCAGGACTGTGAAGAGACGCTCGCGGCTTGTCAGACCTTGCAGAGTTACACCCAGGCTGATGAAGACCCTCAGATGTCCATGGTTGAAGACTGTCATGCTTCAGAACATAATAGCCCAATATCTTCTGTTCAGTCTCATCCAAGCCAGTCAGTCCGTTCAGTCAGCAGTCCCAATGTGCCTGCCCTCGACAGTGGTTACACCCAGATCAGCCCAGAACAAGGATCCCTGTCCGCACCTTCTATGCAGAACATGGAGACCAGCCCCATGATGGATGTGCCTTCCGTATCAGACCACTCTCAGCAGGTGGTGGACAGTGGCTTCAGTGATCTGGGCAGCATTGAGAGCACCACAGAAAACTATGAGAACCCTAGCAGTTATGATTCCACA
Organism: Macrotus californicus; assembly: GCA_007922815.1. NCBI lineage: Eukaryota > Metazoa > Chordata > Mammalia > Chiroptera > Phyllostomidae > Macrotus > Macrotus californicus. The sequence goes on from VMDR010002719.1 coordinate 8,987, forward strand.
ATGGGTGGCAGCATTTGTGGGAATAACTCTTCCCAGAGCAGCTGCTCCTATGGTGGGTTATCATCCTCCAGCAGCCTCACCCAGAACAGTTGTGTTGTCACTCAGCAAATGGCAAACATGGGCAACAGCTGCAGTATGATGCAGCAGAACAATGTCCAGCCTGCTGCCAACTGCAACATCAAGTCACCTCAGAGTTGTGTGGTGGAGCGGCCTCCCAGTAACCAGCAACAGCCGCCACCACCGCCACAGCAGCAGCAGCAGCAGCAGCAGCAGCAGCAACAACAGCAACAACCAGCACCTCAGCCTCCACCACCCCAGCAGCAGCAGCAGCAGCAGCAGCAGCAGCCACCACCTCAGCCCCAGCAGCCTCAACCCCCACCCCCACCTCAACAGCAGCCGCCCCTGTCACAGTGTAGTATGAATAACAGTTTCACTCCAGCGCCTATGATCATGGAGATACCAGAATCTGGAAGCACTGGGAACATCAGTATCTATGAGAGGATTCCAGGGGATTTTGGTGCCGGCAGCTACTCTCAACCATCAGCCACCTTCAGTTTAGCCAAGTTGCAGCAGCTGACTAACACCATTATGGACCCTCATGCCATGCCTTATAGCCATTCTCCTGCTGTGACTTCCTATGCAACCAGTGTTTCTTTGTCTAATACAGGACTGGCTCAGCTAGCTCCATCTCATCCATTGGCCGGGACCCCTCAAGCACAAGCCACCATGACGCCACCCCCAAACTTGGCATCCACCACCATGAACCTCACGTCACCTCTGCTACAGTGCAACATGTCTGCTACCAACATTGGCATTCCTCATACTCAGAGGTTGCAAGGGCAAATGCCAGTCAAGGGGCACATTTCCATCCGCTCTAAATCTGCACCACTGCCCTCTGCCGCTGCTCACCAGCAGCAGCTGTATGGCCGCAGCCCACCAGCGGTTGCCATGCAGGCTGGCCCTCGTGCATTGGCTGTTCAGCGTGGTATGAACATGGGGGTTAATTTAATGCCAACCCCTGCCTATAATGTCAATTCCATGAATATGAACACCTTGAATGCCATGAACAGCTATCGAATGACGCAGCCCATGATGAACAGCAGTTACCATAGTAACCCTGCCTACATGAACCAGACAGCACAGTATCCTATGCAGATGCAGATGGGGATGATGGGGAGCCAGGCCTATACCCAGCAGCCTATGCAGCCAAACCCTCATGGAAACATGATGTACACTGGCCCCTCCCATCACAGCTACATGAATGCTGCTGGTGTGCCCAAGCAGTCACTCAATGGACCTTACATGAGAAGATGAGCAAGATGAACTTGCAACTAAAAACTTAAATATATATAAATAAAGGAACCTTTTATACTGACGAACCAGAGAAAAATGGACCTTTTTTCCAGTTAAAATATTGCTGTAGATTTAGAGGAATTTTTCTTTGGTTTATTTTATTTTTTAGAAAACCTGGTCTTCTCTTTTTGGGGGGTTCATTTTGTTCTGGGTTTTGGTTTTCTTCATAATCTTGAACATTTTACAATAGAACTCATCTAAAAATGGATTTGGGGATAGGGGAAACGTGCACAAAAATCTTTTCATAATTAAAAAGAGCCTTACTTTCTTTACACACCACATGGACAGAATTTGTGTAAAAGTGAAATATCTTTATTTGAAGATGTATGTTTCCCCTCACTGTTAGCAGCTCCCAGTGTTGTTATTTTTAAATGTTATATATACATCTCGAGGGTTAACCAGACCCTCTCCTCCAGACCCGACCTTTCATTTCCTACTTCATTCCAGCAGGAGGCACTTATGGGAGACTCGGACGGGGACGTGGAGAACAACCCAAGCTCCTTAAACTTATTATTATTGTTAATATTATTATTATTATTAATAAAGTGAGGCAGGAAAATGCTTCTCCTTTTAAAATCCCCTCCACTCCCTACACACACACACCTCCTGAAACCTTTCCCCAAGAATGTCTCTATAGACGGACTTCATTGAAGTGTTTGTCTTTCTTCAATCAAGTGTAATAGGGTTTTTTACTATTCCCACTCAGCACTCAGAGACACAAAAACACTGTAAGTCTCAGTTAACAGCAGAATCTCAGAGGAAAGCTGTTTGCATCCCTGATTTAGCCTTGGAGGAACAGAGATGGTCAATCAACAATCAGAAAGAGGAAATTAACCTCTTGTTTTTTACCACCTGGTGAATCAGCCATAAAGCCCATATCCCACGCGGCCTCTTGTTTTTAGTATGTACTTTGAGATGCTAAGGGTCTTCATTCTTGAGCCTTTGACTCTGATTAAATTCAGTCCCCAGTGATGAGCCTCTCACATTCTTACAGTGTTGGTGGGTGACTGTACATTTCAGTGATGTGAAAATACCTGACAAACCTTTGACACTGTTTCTGTTGGAAGAGATGACACAGACTGTGTGTCGGAAGGGAGATCATGTTGTGTGTTTTATAGCTACTTAAATGATACATACCTCTAGCCTTCATTTGTCTTTTGAGATCCTGAGTTCATCCCCTGTGAATCAGAGTGCACCGGCCACTCAGCAGTGAGTGGCTGAAGAGAAGAGGGATAGATAAACCAACCACCAGCATAGTAGGGCCAATCTGGACAGCAGGGTTTTAGCAGGCTATGTTGTTCCCAATTCCATTCTCTTTTCTCTTGTGCAGCCAGTTTGCCCATTCTCTTCCTATTGCTCCAGGGATAGGTAAAAAAAAAGATATATATATAGAGATAGATATATCTATCTATCTATCTATCTATCTATATATATATATATATATATTCCATCATTAGAAGATGGAAACTATTATACCACTTGGTATGTGCAGTCAAATATCCAAAAGGGGGAAGTACTGCTTAAAGAAATACCTGTAAGCATTAAATTCTCTCCTTTATTTGTACATTTTATATAGATAAATTTTTGAAGTACTAATTAGGCATTAAAGTTTTTCAAATGCACAGGTTTGTTGGTTTTTTTAATACACTTTAATTGACTTTCTCAATTAAATGTGTTAGGTAGAAAAAGGCAGAATTCCACATCTTACCGCTATCAATTCTGAGCATGTGCAAGGCTGTGTAGGACCCAGTTTCTCTGTATATACTATTCCAGTTCTCAATCATCTATGTAGAAAGTGCACTGTGCTGCCCTCTCCCTACATCTTCAGCTCTGTCATTGCTTCCTGGTTGGGGTGGGGGTGGGGTGGGTCGGGAGGGAAGTATATTGGGGGAGGGTGGGTCAAGGCAGAAGGAGAAGCTGTTGAAATGAGGGCCGTGAATTCAGTTTCTGTTGGTTTGCGGTTGTGTTTCTTTTTTTCTTTTAAAAAATTTCAATCGGGCAGCTCCCTTTTTCCACAAGCCTTTTTGTGACTGTAGAACTATTGTAGAGAAAATGTTCTTTTCTATATTATAAAAGAAATTATCCAACACAGTAATATTGGTACCTGTCATTTTTTCACTTCTGTTTTAAAAAAAAATGTATTTTTAGCAAAATAACTTGGGTAATCTTCTAAAAAAGAAATTTAAAAACTCACTGTTAGTAACTTTGATGCCTTTTAAAATGAGAGCTTTTTCATTTCATTCCATCTTTAAAATTTTTTATCTTTGTTGTAGAATATTAAAAACTATTTTAAGAAAGATAAAAAACTCTCTTTAAAGAGATCTCTAGAGTGTGAGTAGAGCTCCAGATGCCTCTAAAAAAGCCGCATGTACAAATGAAGCTTAACCAAGTCCATTCCTGTCTGTTTACATTTGCTTCTCCTGTTTTGTAACCTCTTTGTACTTTGTTCATGGTGACTTGTAAGCTAAGGGGAAGGGGTGCCTAGATGCCTTTGTATTTCTCCATGTCATGCGCTCCTGGGCCAGTTGGTCTCCCTTCCTCTCCTTGTATGTAATATCACTTTTTCCCCCCTTTCTAGCAAGTACTTTCAAAAGAACTCTGTACATTTTAACATAAAAAAAAAATAAATTATGTTGAGCCATTTTGGATGTCTGTCTTGCATGTGGAATTTTTCTCCCAAATATTTCAAACTCCAATTCTTTTTCTATACACAGAGCCTTTTCATGTTCTTCTTTATGTATCAAGTATAAGTTCATGGCCTTTGCTTTAAAACCCAGGTTTCAAATATGTGTATTTAAATGCCCACAATATAGACGTTTTTTTCTTTTCCAAGGAAAGTAGCATTATAACCTCATTCTGGATTGTTTAGGGAAATCCATTTGAAAACCTTATAAAGGGATTGTGATTCACCCAACCCTTAGAAAGGAAGTACAGTTGCACAAGTAGCTCTTTGACTCGAAATAAAGCAGTGGGTTTTTTTCTCATTCCAGTTTACCTGATTATGTAATCTAGGGAGATTCACCACAAACCAAGGACCCGAACATTGAAGATCTCTTTTTGATGTTTTCTGAGTTAATTCTACTTGGCCTCTCATCATTTAGAATTTTGGTTATAAGGCAGATTCCAGAAAGTAGGATTAAACTTTGGGAAACTGACAGCTTCTTAGGGTAGAGAGGTGAAGCAGGTACAAGTTTCAGTGACCCCCAAATTTTATCTGTTGCTTTTTCACACTAGTTAGGAAGTCAGAAAGTGTACATGAATAGTATCTATAGTAGACATTTGTTCGGAACCTCATGCTGTCAAAGTTTTAGGCCATAAAGTCATCATCCAGAAAGAAATGATTTGTTTCCTTTGATTTCTGTGCTTGCTTAAGTAACCGTGATTTGGACCCAAGACCCTGTTGTGGTGCTGCGCAGTTGTAAATGGATTGTCTCGAAAATATACTTCTTGCCTTTGCTACTGCAAGCTACCTGCTTTAAGAGAAGTCAGAATGCAGCAATTTTGATTTTTCTACGAAGGAGATAATGTGACCAAAGAATATAGATTTTTTTGAGTGTTAACACCCCCACTATATATTACATTTAATATAATTTGAATACTGCAATTCCATTTATAGCCAACTCACAAAGGATGTGAGCAGAGGAGGAGCTCTCGGTTCTTTATTGTCCATCCTCTGGCCTTTTCACTCTACGGCAGAAGGCAAGTGTGGGAGGGGGTGGTGACACACTTGGTGAATGTGTATATTGCTGAGACTATTGCCATCCATTTAATAACTGGGGTTCCAGGAATCATGTTTCTACAAGGCCCCTCTGAGCATGGCGTCCTTTGCAGCATGGTGATAAGTGTGTATTCACTGAAAGCCCGAGTCTGGCAGGTTGACAATTCTAGGTTTTTAGGTGAGAATTACTGTTTCAGGTTCTCCGTTACAGTCTGGGCAGCGTGTGGTGGGTCAATGATGGTAACGGAACGGCGTAGTAAGAAGGGAAACAAAAAATAACTGTCCTTGATGGCAGAATAGAGTAAGCAGGGCTGTTAGGACAAGTGTTTGTGGGAGGGAAGAGCTCTATATCCTTGATGTGACTTTCAAGAAATCTAAAAACTCAAGTGACAGGTTTCTGTAAATGAACTTGGAAGACTACAGAGTAACTTCTTTTTTTTTTTTATGGTGGCTAATGTCTGGAATTCTTGAGCATGGCCATTCAATTAAAAGCCAACAATTCCCCACATAAAACCCGACTCGTGTCTTAATATATCCTTGTTAAGGGGCAGAATGGGTGTGTTATGTAAGTTGGTGTGGTTACGTAATGCAGCACAGACCCATGGATTTTCTTTCCCGAGTGACCGCTCCAGAGTGGACTTAATGGAGACTCCTTGTTGTATCAATAGGAGCCTGGACATTGGTATACAGGTTACAGACCTCACGGTGGCAGGTGTAATTTTTGCCTGAAATAAGGAGAACCCTGGCATATGATGGACTTGGGCTTTTTGAGATATTTTAAAACACTAGACACAGACAGTAATAGGAAAATTGTTTTCCTGCAACTTGTGAATACATTTTTTAGTATGAGGTATACATTCTTGTTAGCAAGAAAAAATGTACTAACATTTAACTATTTACTAAATTGATAGTTCTGAAAGCCACATTTAAGCAACATTCAAACAATACTAAACATTCTCTGGGATGACACAGTCATTTTTAACTAACTCATTTTGACCAACCATTTTATACGTGTAGGAGACAAGCAAAAACTAGCTGATGAACTTCGAGGTGAGCTGTGGAGGTAACTGCCCGTGCTCCGACTAGAGGGCCGCAGCGCTGGTGTGGCCCACTGCGGTGTCTGTGAATATGCACCGAAGAATTGACATTTGGCTCATGTTGGGAGACACAAGCCAGTCAGGTGACCTCTCGAGTTATTTAAATTGGCTTTAAAAGAGCTTTTGGGGACCCCAGAATCTTTTACTTTTGAAAACTTCTTTTAAAACTTTTTAATTGGTATCCTAAGTTTAAAGTCTCTTATGAACAAAGTAAGGAAAAACATACATCAAACTTTTTTGCTAGACTCTTCCCCATGTACAAACAAGTTCAAATTGTTTAATTGCAGTAAAAATTAACTGGTTGATTTAAAATTTTTTAAAGATTTTGTTTAATTTTAGAGAGGAGAGGGAAGGGAGAGAAACATCAATGTGCAGTTGCCTCTCATGCACCCCCCACGGGGGGACCTGACCTGCAACCCAGGCATGTGTCCTGACTGGGAATCAAACCAGCGACCCTTTGGTTCACAGGCCTGCGTTCAACCCACTGAGCCACACCAGCCAGGGCTTACATTTCTTTTTAAAAGAAGCTTCAGGAAAGCAGCTAGCTGTATAGTCAGTTATGTCTAAATGACTGAATTTGATCATAGTTTTCCAGAGAAAATGAAAACGGTTCCGCATTGACTAGGAAACAGTGATAGCTTCCTTAAATGCAAGCTACTCTTGCGAAATAGAATAATTACATGGTTTGTTAAAAGTTTGTCTAGCTCCTATTGAAGGAAGATAACTAGAATTGTTTAGAATGCCCGACTTGACATCCCCAAAGGGTTCTTCACTGAAAGTTGTAATCTGGAAACTGAGTAATATGGAATGTTGCAAGAACAACTTTAGAGAGTCAAGGACATAATTCCATTAAAAATCACAAAGGAGTCCTGGCTGGTGTGGCTCAGTTGGTTGGAGTGTCATCCTATAAATGGAAAGGTCATGTATTCAATTCCCTGTCAGGGCACATGCCTGGGTTTGGGGTTCAGTCCCCAGTCGAGGCACGTATGAGAGGCAAGCAATTGATGTTTGTCTCTCACATCGATGTTTCTCTCCCTCCCTTCCCCTCTCTAAAATCAATAAGCATGTCCTCGGGTGAAGATAAAAACAAATTACAAAGGAAAACAAAGCAAAACAGACCCAAACCAGCCCCCACAGCCTCTCTGTTGAGTCGTTTCACTGGGGCTCCCAGGATATGGAGCATCTCTCATCCACCTGCCCCACCCTCGGCGCATCGACTTCCTCCTGTCCAAGCTGGTTCCTCTGCAGGCTCAGGCGTAGAGAGAAAATGTGAACATACCCAGAGAGGAAGAGGGACTTTGTTTCCCAGCCTCTTTTTCATGCCCGTTTTTACTGTGAAAATAGAGTGCATACAGAGTACACGAAACATGTACAGCTTGATGAATTTGAACCTGCATGAAAACAAACCGGCTCAAGCAGCAGAACAGCGGCCCAGAAACCCTCCTCCCCGACTGAGGGACCTTTCTAATCACAATATTCTCTCCCAACTGAAGATAATCACCAGACCTGTGTGGTAAATACTTTCCGTGGTTTTTTAAAAATGTTTTTACTACCTAGGTGTGCATTCTTAAACACCATGATTTCATTTTGCCTGGTTTTGAACTTCATGGAAATGGAATAAGTTCATTTTGCCTCTGGCTTCCTTCAGCCCGATTGTGAGATTTGTTCATGATGTTGCCTTTGCTGTATTTTTCTCACGCTGTATAGTCTATTAAAGGACTATATTATAATGTGTTTACACAATCTAAAGATTTTTATTTATTTTCTTAGAGAAATAGGAAGAGAGAGAAACATCGATGTGTGAGAGATACATGTGTGAGTGAACCAAAGGGTCGCCAGTTGGATTCCCAGTCAGGGCACATGCCTGGGTTGCAGGCCAGGTCCCCAGTAGGGGGCGCACGTGAGAGACAACTACACATTGATGTTTCCCTCCCTTCCCCTTTCTAAAAAGAAATAAGTAAAATCTTTAAAAAAGTTTTTCTTTTGTAAAGTGTCTGTTGAAATCTTTTGCCTGTATTACTAGTGTCGTTTTCCTATTGGTTTGTAGGAATACGTCATACATTCTGGAAGAGTGTTCTGTCAGTATATATATGACACATATCTTCTCCCATTGTGTGACTTGACGGTTCACTCTCTCTTTTTCTTTAATTTTAAAAAGCCATTTCGCTTTCTTAATGGTGTATTTTGAGGAACAGAATTCTTACTGTGACCCAGTTCAATGATTTCCTAGTGCTTTTTCTACCCTGAGATTATAATAGTAAGAGTAATTTGTAACAACTTCATTGTCTTGCTACATAGTTAACTTCTATTGTATCTGGAATTTTGTTCATAGCATGAGTTAGGGACCAGTTTCCTTTTCTTCACACAGTTCTAACATTACTTGTTTTTCTGCCACTGTTCTACATCATGTCCACATATGCATAGGTCTCTCTCTGGGCTGTGAGACCGTATTTATTCCATTTCATTGATCTGTATGCCTTTCCTGTCTTAATTACTGTAGCTTTATGAAAAGTCTTGATATTAAGTAAAGTCCTCCAAAGTTATTTTTCTTCTTTAAGAGTGATTGCCTCTTCAAGGCCTTTTGAATGTCCATGTATTTTTAGAATTAGCTTATCAGATTCCTAAAAAATCCTATTGACATTTTATTGTGACTCCCTTGATCTTTAAAATCAATTTGGCAAAAAATTGACATCTTAACAGTATTGACTCCATTCATTGAACATCAGTGATGTGTTTAAGATTTCTTTAATTTCTGTCAAAAATTTTTAATTGAGCCTAGGCTGGTGTGGCTTAGCAGATTGAATGCTGGCCTGTGAACCAAAGGGTCACTGGTTCAATTCCCGGTCAGGGCACATGGCTGAGTTGCGGGTCAGGTCCCTGTTTAGGGGCCTGTGAAAGGCAACTGGTTGATGTAACTCTCACACATCAGTATTTCTCTCCTTCTCTTTCTCCCTCCCTTCCCATCTCTCTAAAAATAAGTAAATAAAATATTTAAAAAAAATTTTAATTGATTTCTACACAGAGGTTCTGCACTTTGTTACTTTATTCTTGGATATTTAATATTTTTGAAACTATTAAAGTGTTAACTTTTAAACAATTTATTTTTATTCATGGCACACAGAAACATCAGGGATTTTTGTATTTTAGCCTTGTGTCCAGTAACCTTGTTAAACTTGCTTAATCTAATAATTTGCCTGCAGATTCTTGGATTATTGACCTATGTTGTCATATAATCTCTAACAATGAACCTGAGGCCTTCCTTTTTTTCCCAATTTTTATATCTTTTTTCTTTTTCTGGCTGTATAGCACTGGGTTATATCTTTTTTTTTAATCCTCACCTGAGGACTGTTTTTTCTTTTTAATTGATTTTAGAGACAGAGGAAGGGAGAGAGAGAGAGAGAGAGAGAGAGAGAGAGAGAGAGAGAGAGAGAAAGAAACACCAGGGTAAGAGAGAAGCATCTGTCTATTGGTTGCCTTCTGTACGCACCCTGCCCGGGGACCCGGGGTCGCACCTGCAACCTAGGTATGTGCCCTGACCTGAAATCCAACGCTAACCTTTTGCTGTGCAGGACGACGCTCCAACCAACTGCACCACCCAGGTTGTATCTTGAGCGTGATGTTGAACTGAGGTGGTAAGTGCAGGCATACCCTTAATCAAATGGATGATTCTTTTAATCCCTAGCTTTTTAATAATTTTTATCATGACTGGGTGTTGAATTGTATGCAATGCTTTCTTCTGCATCTATTAAGAATTCACATGATTTCAGCTCTAGTATGTCCATGTGGCCAAAATGTTGTTGCTTTTTCTAATATTAAACCAATATTTGGACAAATATCTGGGTAAATTTCAAGTGAGTTAGGAGATGATAAATTAATTTGAAGTGTTTTAATGTCCTCACATTGTTTTGATTAATATTAGCTATTGCTAAATTAAGGATGCACATTTTAATTTCCAGGGGAAATACTGAAAGAATAGAAACAGAGTGTGTAACTTCCAAAATGATATAAGGGAGAAACAGCACAATAAAAATAATAATAAATCCCAAAGAATGGAATAAAGGGGAGAAAAAGCACAGTCGAAGGGATTAAGTAGAAAACACAAAACAAATAGACTTAAACCCAAATATGTCTGTAATTAAATTATTTCTAAATCACTAAATGTTTCGTTTAAAAGGAAAAGATTGTTAGGGAAAACACCTAAAAATGTTTTTGTATTATATGTTGTTTATAAGAGGAACAGCAAAAAGGATGTCACAATGTTTAAAAAGATTTAAAAGATTTTACTTATTTACTTTTAGAGAGAGAGGAAGGAAGGACGAGAGAGAGGGAGAGAAACATCAGTGTGTGAGAGATGCACTGACCAGTTGCCTCTCACGCGCCCCCGCAATGGGGACCTGGTCCACAGCCCAGGCACGTGCCCTGACCGGGAATGGAACCAGCAAGCCCCTTTGGCTCGCAGACCAGTGCTCAGTCCATTGAGCCACAGCAGCCAGGGCTGTATGCCACAATTTTTTTAAATAAAAAAATGTAAAAAGATATGTCAGGAAATTACTGAACAAAAAAAGGTTACTGTATATTAACATGAGACAAAATAGAGTTTAAGGCAAAAGGGATTACTAAGATAAAGAGTTACTTAATAATGGTAAAGTTTTAATACACCAGTAAGATATGAAAATGTCTAAGTTCATATACACTTATTAGCATGATTCCAAAATATATAAAGCAAAAAGGGGCAAACTAATATGAAAAGTAATCTACAGTCATAGTAGGAGAATTATTTAAAATTTTCAGCCAGGAACACGCTTACTGATTTTAGAGAGAAGAGGAGGGAGGGAGAGAGGAAGAGAAATGTGAATGTGAGAGAGAAACACCCATCAGTTGCCTCTCCTGTGCACTTTGACTGGGAGTCAAACCCGTGACCTTTAGGTTTACAGGGTGATGCTCCAACAATTGAGCCCTAGCTCCAGGGCATGGGAGATTTCTTTTTAAGTTAATAAACTTTATTTATTAGAGCACCTTCAGTTTCACGGCAAAATTGGGCAGAATGCACAGAGAGTTCCCATATATCCTCTGTCCCCGCACATGCACACCTTCCCCCACTGCCGTTTTCTTCCACAGTGGCACATCTGTTAAGCTGATGAGCCACACTGACACGTTGTAATCCCCCCAGCTCACAGTTTACACCAGGGTTCCCTGCTGGTGCTGCACTTTCTGTGGCTTTGACCAATACAGAACTGTAGCATCGCACAGGATAGTTTCGCTGCCCTACGTCCCTCTGTGCCCTGCCTGTTCATCTCTCCCTCACGTTTGCCCTCAGCCAACCACTGAGCTTCTTACTGTTTGTGTACTTGTGCCTTCTTCAGAATTTCCTACTCATGAACATGGAATGTCTCTTCATTTATTTAGTTCTTTGATATTGTTCATCATAGTTTTGTAGTTTCCCTCATATAGATCTTGAGAGAAAGATCTATTTTTCCCTGGAAATATTTTTCAGGAATTTGCTGGATTTTTTGCTGGATTTATACCTAATATTTAATTTTGGGGGCATTAATATAAATGGTAATGTGTTTTTCATTTCAAATTTCACTTGTTTGTTGCTAGTATATAAGAAAGCACAGAGAATGGGAGATTTTTTTAAAAAGATTTTATTTATTTATTTTTAGAGAGAGGAAGGGAAGGAGAAAGAGGACAGAAACATCAATGTGTGGTTGCCTCTCCCATGCCCCCTATTGGGGACCTGGCCCAAAACCCAGGCATGTGCCCTGACTAGGAATCGAACTGGCAACCCTTTGGTTCGCAGGCAGGTGCTCAATCCACTAAGCCACACCAGCCAGGGCCAGAGGGGGAGATTTTGAAAGACTTTCCTGAGTCAATGATAGAACTAGCAGACAGAAATCTGTCATAAGATAATTGAACATGATCAACAGAATTGCCCAAATGAACACATATAAAACACAGCGTGCAAGAATAGAAGATGCATTATTCTTAAAAAATTGGCCATATATTGTACTAAGCAATAAAACATGTTCAACAATACCAAAGGACGAAAGTCACACTGAGTAAATCTCTTGACTACTCTGACTATGCTAGAACTTTGTGATAAAAAAGATCACTAGATGGAGGGAGACTTGACATGGGGTGGTGAACACACGGTGTGACTTACAGATGATGTGTTGTGGAACTGTGCACCTGAAACCTGCATAATTTTGTCAGCCAGTGTCACCCCAAGAAATTCAATAAGAAGGAAAGAAAAGGTAAGTGGAAAATGCCCATATGTTTAGAAATTAAGAAATATATGCTTTTATGTAATTCATGGGCCAAAGAAGAATAAAAATTAAGAATATTTTGAGCTGAATTATTTGCAACCGATAAGAAACAGTGGATTTCAATGAAGATCATCAAATGCAGCCTGGGTCACAAAAAGAGAGACGTGCTTTCCACACTACCTATGAAAATATTCTTGCCTGAAAAACAACCTGATTCTGAGTAAACCTTAATCTATCATTTTACAGGAAATATGAGAAACAGAGGAAGGTGTTAAACACCACAGGGATGCAGGCAATGAGATCTAGGATATGAGAACCTTTGTAGGATAAGTGACTCAGTTTCCTCAACAGATAAATTACAAGGAACATCAAAAGATAGGTGGCAGGGGAAGAGCAGGAATGTGGTCAGAATTTACAGATGAAGAGATTTAAGAGGCAGGTGAATGAAATGCAACATGTGGACCTCGTTTGAATCCTGATTCTAAAAAATTAACTCAGAAGGTTTTGTGATATAGGGAAATTTAAACACTGCATATTTGATGATATCAGGAATTTGGTGTTATTTAAGTGTGTTATATTGCACTTTGTGTGATATAATGATATTGTGTTTCTTTTTTAAAAGGTCTTTTTCTGCCCTGGCTGGTATGGCTCAGTGGATAGAGTGCCGGCCTGCAAACCAAACGGTCACCAGTTCGATTCCCAGTCTAGAGCACGTGCCTGGGTTGTGAGCCAAGTCCCCAGTAGGGGGCGCATGAGGGGCACCACACATTGATGCTTCTTTCCCTCTCCCTCCCTTCTCTTCTCTAAAAATAAATAAATAAACCCTTTAAAAGATCACTTTCTTTTAGCATTAAATAAAAGTGTGTATAGGTCAAAAGCTATTGTGTCAGAGACTTTGCTTCAAATATTCAGCACTGGTGTAAGTGAAATAATATTAGCAATGGGCTGATAATTGTTGAAACTGGCTAATGAGTACATGGTAGTTAGTTATACTATTCTCTCCATGTTTAAACTTTTTCATGAGAAAAAAATGTTTTTAAAAAGCAGCAGCAGCTAAACAAGTATTTAGAGAGAAATTTATAGCCTTAGTTAAAATACATATATTTGAAAAGAAGTGCTGAAAAACGAATGGTCACTGTGATCCACCAGCTTAGTAAAAATGAAAGGGTAAAAATATAAGCTATTGGTGACAATGTGAAGTCGTTTGAACTCTTATAAACTGCTGGTAGAGTATAAACTGGTTCAGCTGCTTCTGGAAACTTCTTAGTACTACAGTATCTAGTACAGTTGAAGTTACATATATACTGTCACCCAGAAATTCCACTCTTATAAACCTAGAAAAATACATGCATATATGCCCAAGGATACATGTGCAAGAATGTTCATAGCAATAAAATTTGTAATGGCCCGAAACAACCCACATGCCATCAGTTAAGTAGATAAATAATCTCCAGTATGAGCATACAAAGGGATTCTGTACACCAGTGAAAGAGAGAGAACTACAGTTACATGCGGTGAATGATTCTTACACACAATGATGAGCAAAAGAAGGCAAGTATAAAGGATACACAGGACACCAAACACGTACACCATAAAATAAAACAACTGATAGATTGGACTTTATTAAAATAAAAGTCTCTTAAAAAGACACCATTAAAAATGAAAAGTTCGGCCACAGGCTGGAAGATATATGTATTTGCAAGAGATATATGTGACAATGGACTTGTAATCAGAATATATACAGAGCACTTCCAACTCAATAATGAGAGAACACAATTTTTAAAACATAGACAAGAGGCTTGAACAGACACTTCACCAAAGAAGATATATGAATGGCCAATAAATATGTAAAAAGATTTTCAACATCATTAGCCATGAAGGAAACGTAGATTGAAATTACAACAGGATACCACTTTACATGACTGGCCCTATTTTATGTAGATTAGGACGTGGAGCAACTTAAATTCTTACATAGTGCTGGTGGGAATGTAAAATGATACAGCCGCTTTGAAAAACATTTTGGCAGTTTCTTATACAGTTAAACTTACCAGACACTTCTCTGCAAGTCCACTCCTAGGTATTTACCCAAGAGAAATGGAAAACATATGTGTATCCAAAGAGTTATACACAAATCTGCACAGCTGCTTGATTCACAAATGCCCAACCCTGGAAATAAACCAATGTTCATCGGCTGTTGAATGGAAGAACAGAGTGGAATATCCATAATGGGATACTTACTCTGCAATGAAGGGAAAACTACTGATACATGACAACGTAGGTGAATCTCAGGAACTCTATGCTGAGCAAAAGAAGCCAGATTCGAAAGGGTACATCCTATATCATTCCATTTGTATAAAATTCTATAAAAGGCAAAATTAATCTATAGTGACAAAGAAGCACATCAGTGGTGGCCTATGGGTGGGGAGGTGGTTGATTGCAAAGAGGCACAAGGGACTTGAGGTGACAGAAGGGTTCTGTACCTGGTTAACACTAATCAAACTGTGCACTTAAGATGGGTAAATTTTGTTGTGTATAAGTTATGCCCCATTAAATTTGACTTAAAGGATTTAGGAGGTTGTGAAGCATCAGCCAAGACCAACCATTCATATGGAAAAGCCACTGTTGACAGCTGTAAGTTGGGTGGGACAGAGCTTCAGGGGACCTCCAGGGTGGGCAAACAGTGTTAGCCAGGCTGATGGAGTCTCAGATATGGCACTCACCTACCCAGAGCCGCTCTGTGGCTCTGCCTACCTTTCTGTCTGGGAGAAAGCTGTCTCCCAGCTCTTGCCTTGATGCTAGACACTTTAGATTCCTCCTGTATGTCCCTAGTGTCTTTCAAACTGGTACCTCGTGCTGGAACTCAGAGGGAGAAGTCTGAGTAAGTTTGTGTGTGGCTTCCTTAAAAGAACTGCTTGGGACTCTAGAAGTTTCTCCACTGCTGGCGTTTTTAGCCAGAAGTTATGGGGACTTAGATTCCTGGCAATGGAACCCTGGGCTGGAGTGGCCTGGTGTGGGACTCCTCACTCCCAAGATATCCCTCCTAAATTTTTATCCACCACACATGGATGTGGGACCAGCCCTTTCTGTGCCTGAGCCCCTCCTCCAGTGTGGATGGATGTGGTTTCTTTAATTCCGTAGTTGTCAGATTTCCATTCAATTTGATTCCTGATGGTTCTGAGTGATGGTTGTTCTATAATTTAATTGTAATTTTGATGTGGTTGTGCAAGGAGATAAGCCATGTTTACCTATGCTGCCCTCTTGACCAGAAGTCCTAAATTTGATTTAAAAACAAAACAAGAGATAATAGTATACCATAGTAGTATTCATAGCAGTATTATTCACAAAGAGCCCAAGATTGGAAGTAACCCAAGTATCCATTGAAGGATGAGTGGATAAACAATATGTGTTATGTACATTCAATGGAATATTATTCAGCCAGCCCTAAAAAGAAACGAAATTGTGACATGCTCCCCATTCAGATGAAACTTGAGGACATTATGCTAATGAAGTAAGCCAGGCACACACACACAGAACTGTACGATGCTACTTATATGAAGTGCCTAGAGTCATCAAATTCATAGAGACAGAAAGTAGAATGATGGTTACCAGGGGCTGGGAGGAGGGGGGCTGGGGAGTTGATGTATATGGATACAGAGTTTCAGTTTGGGAAGATGCAAAAGTTATGGAAATGAACAGTGGTGATGATTTCACAATGTACATATAGTTAATGCCACTGTATACTTGAAAGTGCTTAAAATGGTAAAACTTATGCACATGTTACTACAATTTTTTAAAAAAGAAAATAGACACAACAAATGAGAGCTAGGGACTAGTTTGTGCCTTCACTAGTCTTCTGAGAGAGAACTGACCGCAGGTCCAGGGCCGCCCCCCGGGCCAGTGTGCCAGCAGGGAGAGCAGGGCCAGCCGACTGATGGGAGAAGAGCCTACCAGCTGCTGGCCGTGCTCACGCAAAGGATACATATGGAACACCAGAAAGGAAATAGAATGGTCTTCACTCGATTTCCACTGACATGGACTCAGACAACTTCATCAAGGTCCCACAAGAAGACTCTCCAAGAGAGAGATGAGGAAAAACCCAGGGTAACCAAAGAAGAACCTAAAAATGATGTTTTTAGTAGCAATTAACTCGTAAGTAATAGTAAGTGAAGTAAGAGACCTACACACTAAGGAAATAACACTTCATAGTAGGGTATGTATGCAATGAAAAGGCAAATTCCTTTCTCCTTCCCAATCCTGTTTCTTTCCCCGAGAGCAGCCTAGTTAAGAATTTTCCTTATGTCTTTCTAGACATTTTCTATGTATTTCTAGGCATGGAAGGATAACTTCTGTTTGCAAATATGTCCTCATATAGCTCCGCTCTCATGTTTTATCAGCGTATTGAAAGCATCAATACTGTTCTGCATCTTATTTTTTATTTACTCTGTTTTGGAGAAGATCTGTAACCCACCCCACCATTCTTTTAACATTATTTCTGTCAATGATGACCTGTTAACTAATATGTGATTGCAAATAAACAGCCTGTTTGCTTTAGAATTCTAGGAACTATGCCCTGGCTGGCGTGGCTCAGTGGATGGAGCACTGGCCTGCGAACCAAAGGGTCACTGGCTCGATCCCCCATCAGGGCACATACATGCTTGGGTTGCAGGCCAGGTCCCCAGTGCTGGGCGTGTGAGAGGCAACCACACACTGGTGTTTCTCTCCCTTTCTCCCTCCTTTCCCTTCTCTCTAAAAATAAATAAATACAATCTTTAAAATAAGTGAATTCTAGGAACTAACTTCAAAAGAAGCAGACTCTATCCGACCTTCAGACATTCCAGCTTCATGAGATCTGCTGACCTTCCACCAGCTGTCTGCATAGATTGTGCTGGCTTGCGTGTGGTCCGCTCAGTGGAGACTCTTGCTCTTTTTCTCCCCTTCCTTCTCTCTCCTTACAAAACCCCTGCCAGCGTCCAGTTGTTAGGATGGTCTTTGCGATGTGAGTCTGCCATCTTCCCAAGCTGCTGGCTCTTGAGCAAACCTACCTTCCTTCCACCAGCCCTTGTCTCTGGTTTACTTACTGGCTTTCAAGCAGCAGGCAGCTGAGCCTGGGTTCAATATCAATGCCACGTCTATACAAGGTCTGTCCAGAAGGTATCCAGTCATGTAATATGAAAAACAGAGACACTTATTGAAGAAGATACGTGAAACATTGTATGTAGGGCAATGACACTCCAGTCCCCTTCAAAGTAGGCACCTTGGGACCTCACACAGTTCTCCCAGTCGCCTTCAGTTGCCCCATCATTTTCCTGAAGCTCACTGATGGTCTGAAATGTCTTCCCTTTCAAAGGTAATTTTAGTTTTGGAAAAGCCAGAAGTTGCATGGCACCAAATCTGGGCTGTAGGGGAGCTGAGTCACCTGGGTGATTTGATGATTCACCAAAAAATGCATGAGATGTGATACACAAGCAGGCACATTGTCGTGTTGAAGCTGCCAATCCCCAGTTGCCCATAGCCGTGGCCTTCTGAATCATCCCAATAGTTTCTGAGGAGGAATGTTCAAGCTTAACGTAAAATTTGTTGCTCTACTCGCTCAGTCCTTTTGAATGTGACAGCCACACAGTACACATGCTCACTCAGTGGCACCCCACCAACTAGTACAGTGAAGTCGTCATTGTTCACACATGCGCATTCCAGTCCACTCTCCTTGGCTGCCGGGTTACATCGGTGTTGCACAAACAGTTCTCGTTATACTAACAGTGGCTGGACTTTTTCTGGTTAGACCTTGTATATCAATATATGGGGACTACATTGAACTTTTTTAATATATTTTTTTCTTTTTAAAGGTTTCACAGTTTTCCATTGTATGGACATGTTTCCATTATGCTTATAGGCTAACTGAAACCCTTTTCTACTTTTCCTGTAGGCACTAGATTCTTCCCTGCTCAGCTGCTGGCTGGAGCACAGGTGCTAAATGCCACGATATTTTCTGTGCGGCGCTAAGCAATGGACACGCTCAATAAGCACTTGAAGGAATTAAGTCACCTCTGCCTGTGAAATCTTTTAAATTCTCTGGCCCTAAATCCCCCTGCCCTTCATGTTTGCTTTCATTCTGCTGCTTCTCACTTTTTCTTCTTGTTCATTGTCTGTTTCTTCCACCCTAGTCGGCTTCCTACTTCCTTCAAGGTGACAGAGGGCTCCCCACACTCCATCTTCACGGGCCCTGGCTTCCAGCCTCCCTTGGGCCTATTCACCATAAGGGCCTTTTGCCTTCTGCTCGATTAGAAAGCCGACCCAGACCACATTTAAAGTTAAACAGAATACTTACAGTTAAACAGCTTACATTTAGATGCTTTTTACACTTCCACATTTAAAGTATTGGGCAATCGTGTTTCATCTTAGTAGATGAGAAACTGACTTTTAATTCACAGAACTTCATAGAATGTGAGAGTATTTGAAGTGCAAGGAACCTTTCAGAGCAACTCATTTAGTGATGAGGGAGCCGGGCCCAGGAGTTTAGGCAGCTTGCCCGTGTCACACAACTGAATTGTCCTTTGGAGGCTGTGCATGACTGTGCATGGAAATATGTCTTGCTCATTCAGCCAGTCAGGAAACGTTAACTGCGTTTGCTCTGCCAAACCCTGTTGTAGACTGATGATACAGCAGTGAGGGGACAAGAGAGGCCGGATGAGCCACATCCCCACTTGCTGAATCTCAGTGAGTCACTTGTCCAAGTCACGGAGTACATCCCTGGGCTATCAGTGACAGGAAGAGACCACGCTGCCCTCTCCTGCTGCGGACCCTTGTCCGGACAGCCTGGGCATGGCCACATCTCTGTGTGCTCACTCAATAGGGTGTGCCCTTTATGACGCTTCCTTCCCTTCTTTGTGCCCTGTCCCGTGCCAGGGCCAGCTCCCAGCCACCTGGGGAATAGGGGGCTCTTGGTGGCCGATGCTTTTGACTAGGCCCCTCTTGCAACCTGCATTGCAATGTCTGTTTGTGGCGGGACGTTGAGCTGTGTGACTCCACTTGGCCATGTGCACCTTGGATGAGCTGGAAGTGCTATTCACCCTCAAACCGACTCGCACTCCTGTGGCTGCCCTACAGAGGCCTGTCTGCTCCCTTGAGCTCCACATTTCCTGGAGCCACCAGCCCATGATTTCTCTGGAAAAACTGGCCCCTCCTGGCCCCTCCGACAAAGCTGGGGGGCCTCAGGGAACTCCCACTCTCTCCCTGCACCCGTATCCTCCTTTGCAAAATGGGAATCCTGGGATCCTGAACACGCCTTTTGGCTCTGACATCCTGCAGTTCCATCAGCCAGCCTGGGGTTCTGGTGGCAGCCCTCCTCTGTGACTCTGAGTGAATGAAGGCCCGAGGAATGAAGGAGACTATGAAATCCTTAAGGCCTATTTGCTGATATGCCTTGCGCCTCCATCACAGAGGAAGTCCCCAGAAGCCATGGGAGATTCTTAGGGTGCTGGGGAGAGGAGGTGCATGTGGACGGGCCTCCCTCCCCTGACTCCCCCACCCTGCTGCGCTGCTCTCACACAAGCCCTCGATTCCAAAATGGGAGCCCAGGGCAGAATTTAGAACTGGGGGGAAATGAAACGATGAACAAAGGGTCTTTTACCAAAGAAATGCCAGAACAGCGCTATCTAGCTTGATGCAATACAAGTGCCCTCGCTAGTATTATGTGAATGAAAATGGGTAAGTCTACCCACAATTTAAAAACACTGGAGGAAAACCACTATAAAGGAAATGCACACTGAATCCTTAAAAAGAACAATTTTTTTTTAAAGATTTTATTTATTCATTTTTAGAGAGAGAGGAAGAGAAGGAGAGAGAGAGAAATATCAATGTGTGGTTGCCTCTCATGTGCCCCGTACGGGGGACCTGGCCTGCAACCCAGGCCTGTGCCCTGACTGGGAATCGAACCGGCGACCCTTTGAACCCTTTGATTAAAACAGCCCGCGCTCAATCCACTGAGCTACACCAGCCAGGGCAGAACAATTTTTTAAACAAGTATCTTTTAGTAAAGCAATCACCCCTCCCTTTTGCCCCCTTCTTTTATTGATGTTTTTTGGTATTTTAAACTTTTTATATGTTGAGTCTTTTATTTTATTTTATTTTATTTTGATTTTTGATTTTTAGGGAGAGAGGGAGAGAAACATCGAGGCAAGACATTGACTGGTTGTCTTCCGCACACACCCCACCCGGAGCCCACAACCCAGCCATGTGCCCCGACAGGACATTGGGCATCAAACTGGTGACCTTTTGGTTTGTGGGATGATACCAACCAACTGAGCCACGCCAGCTGGGGCTATAGTGAGTCTTCTTAAGTAAAGCCCACAATTATAGAAAATTCACCAGAGGGGGGAAGAAAAGTCGCATTTATGCCTCTCAGGGTGTGTTTTAAAATACCAAACAGAAGGGCAGGAGGAAAAAAAAATTACATGCCTTCTGGTGCCAAAAAAGAGGTTAAATGAAGAGGCTTTTTACAGTTGGATCGAGGGAAAATGTACTAGGGAGAAAACAGTCTGCTAATAAATGAACAGAAGCCTGCCATTAATGATGATGGCAAATGTTTTAAATGATGAGTTCATTTGCAAAGCTCATTAAAAAATCTTTAATAAAAATAATCAAAGAAAGAAATATGAACGCCAGGATGCTCTGGAGGCCATGCGAAAACAACTGTGGCTTTCATTAATTAATTAAATATATGACTTATGTATGCTCATCATATTAGCATCGAGCTTGCTTTGTTTCAGGCTCTGTTAGGCTCAGTGGGGTTAACACAGTAAACAAAACACAAAAATCCCTGTTCTCACGGGGCTTACATTCTAGTGAGGGAGACAGGAGAAACACCACACGTCATCGAAAACACACGGTGTGGCGGGCACTGATGTGTTAAGGGACTGAAGAGAGCAAAAGGTAGAGACGAAGTATGTAGGGTGGAAGGCGATGAAGTTTTAGACAAAATGTTAAGAAAGACTGTTCCCGGCTCAATTGTGCCCCAAATTCATCTATATATATTGAAGTCATGCCCCATCATACCTCAGAATGTGACTGTAATTGGAGATAAGGTTTATAAAGAGGTAATTAATTTAAAAGGAAATAAGTTGGGTGGGATCTAATCCGACTGGTGACTTTACAGGAAGAGGAGATGAGGACACGGGCAGAGGGGAGGTCCTGTGAGGACACAGGGAGAAGAAGGCTATCTGCAAGCACGGGAGAGAGTCCTCAGAAGAAGCCAACTGTGCCCATACCTTGATCTTGGACTTCCAGCCTCCAGAGCTCTGAGACAATATATTGCTGTTGCATAAGCCACTTAGTCTGCAGTACTTTGTTATGACAACCCTAGCAAACCGATATAAAGACCTCAGTGAGAAAGTGACTCCTGAGTAGAGATCAGAAGGAAGCGAGGGTATAAGCCAAGCTAGTGGGTTCAGGGAGCTGGGGTGAACAGAAGGTGCAAAGGCCCTGAGAGAGAGATGCCCCATTTTGCTGGACCAGAGATGATGGTGTCTTGGGCAAAGGTGAGACAGGGTTGGTAGGATGTAGTTAAATTCTGGATATATTTTGAAGGCAGAGCCAGTAGGATTAGCTGACCAATCGCATGTGAATTGTGCAAGAAAGAGAAGAGTCAAGAGAATGCCAATGTTTTGTTCTGAGTGACTGGAGAAATGGAGTTAACATTATCTAGGATGGGCAAGAATGTGAAAGGAACAGCATGTGGGGAAACAGCAGGAACTCCGCTTTGGGCATGCTAGAAGCTTCTACCAAAAGAAGTGTGCATGAGTTCTGTGTCCATAGCAGCTTTATTCATAGTGTCTCAAACTGGAAACAACCCATGTCCATCAACATGAGAACAGATAAATAAATCATTGTATGTTCACATGATGGAATACTACACAGTAATGGAAAAGAACAAGTCACTGCCTGTGCCTGGGCTGCAAGCCAGGCGCCCAGTAGGGGGCGCACACGAGGCAACCACACATTGATATTTCTCTTCCTCTTTCTCCTTCCCTTCCCTTCTCTTTAAAAATAGATAAATAAACTCTTAAAAAAGGAAGAACAACCTGCTGATACATGCAACACCATGGCTAAATCTCATGGACATAATGTTGAGTGAAAGAAGTCCTTTACACAGGGGTACATAGCATCTGGTTCCATCTACATGACATTTAAACCTAGGCAAAGTTAATCAGAGATGGTCAAGGTTAGAAGTGTGCCACACTTTGGGGAAAGGTGCTGGCAGCGAGGAAGCAAGAGGAGCTACTGTGCTCAGAACCTTCCCTGTCTGACCTGGGTGGTGTTACACAGCGTGTACGTGTTTAAATCGTTGGGTTTGGGGGTGGGTAGAGAAGATAGGTCATTGTTGAAATCCGTCTGTATCTACTGAATCAGGGTCTACATTTTTAAGTAGATCCCTGAGGTGATCTGAATACACATTCAAATTTGAGAACTCACTTTGAAGAAAGATGCTGGTATCTAGCGGGCAGTGGGGCTGGGGGTGTAAAGGAGAGGGAGTGGGAAGCTCCCTGGGACCCCGGATTCTGGCTACCTTGGTGAGTGGGTGAATGGTGGTGCCATGAAGTGGGGAGTCGAGATGCCAGGATAGGTGATGATGCCTGTGACTTGTGATGGTGCTGTCTAGGAGGCCTTGGGTTCACTACCTGTCTCCGTCTTAGGAGAGAGATCACAGCTGGGGCTACAGGTTCAGTGTCATGTAACATCATTGTTATGTGAGTGCTAGTTATAGCCAAGCCTGAGATTATGGAGGGGAAGCGATAAACTGAAAAAGGCCCAGGGCAGAAGTCTTTCCTGATGGGTCCTAAAAAGAGCATTCAGGAGCTGGGAGGACAAGGAGAGAGTGGCATGTCAGAAACTAGGACAATACACAACCAGGTCAAATGCATCAGGGAGTGAAATTCGAAATGCAAACGTGACGGTTGGTTCTATCGTGCGGGGATAGCATTCTGGGTGAGGAATGAGGAAGGTGAGAAAGCACTGACCACTCTTTCCGGCAGCTTGGCTGTGGATGGAAGAGAGAGGACCATCACGTAGTCATGGCTTGTGCAGCGTCTGCAGGCTGAGTGGAAAGAGCTGGCGGAGAGGCATGCAATGGAGATCCGGGAGGGAGGGACAAATGATGGCAGCATTTTCTGAGGAGGAGAGAGGGGAGGAGATTCAGAGGATGGGAAAAGCATTGACAAGGGGGTTGGCGTAGACAAGTGTGAATGGTGAAGATGAGGAGGAAGCTAAGGATGTTTGACTTGGTGGCCTCCACTTCTATGAAGTGGGAGACAGTGGCACCTGTTGAGAGTGACAAAGGAGGGAGGACGGGGCAGAGCTTGAGGTTTCCAAGAGCAGAGAGGAGAACGGCCGACGGAGTCACTGAGTGGCTGTAAGGACCCAGTTCAGGTAGACAGAATAAATGAATTTACTCCAGCATTTTCTAAGAATCCAAAAGCAAAGCCTCTTCTTGTTTTTCTGCTTTCTCTGAACACCTGGGCATATATATTCTTTTACTTCTTCAAATTCCACCCTGGAAAGTGCAATGATTAAAATGATATGCTGCCTTTATTTGTACACCTTGAACAGGAAATGAGGAATTCCTGAACTCAGTATTCACTTTTGCTATGAATTCCTGATATCATTTTGCACAAATATAGGGGAGAAGTGAAACCTCTCCTCAAATATTTGGAGATATATCAGAGAGGAAGGGTTTGAATAATTGATGTGTCTAGCCAGAGGGTTTGGACTCCATGTGGAGCAGAGAATAGGCCCTCCTGGGCAGGCTGTCTGGTGATTTGGCCTGGGAACATGAGAGTGAGCAGAGGAATCCAATTCTCCCATTGGTTGGGAAATAGAAAGGCAATTCCTTTGGATTCTGAGATGCTCTGACTTTCCATTTGCTCTCCTGTTCCATCCTCAACATTCATGCCCTGTAATGACCTTTTCTGGCTCAAACTTGAACTGAATACCTGCAGAGTGTGGCACTGGGCTGGATGGTTGGAACCCACAGGTGAGTGGGACAGAGAGTTCAAGTGCTGGTAGACAATAGTTGATCCCTTCTTTTCTACAGGAATCAAGGGTGCAGGGACAAATAGAAGAGACCTTCAAAGCCCAACCTCAATTTAGGATGTTAGCTCTAGCCTTGGAGTAAAAACACAGGCTCTAAACATTTACATTTTGTTTCAAATCCTAAGTCCCATGACTTACTAGCCACTGACCTTGAGCAAGTTATTCATTCTCTCTGTGCCTCAGTTTCCTCATCTGTAAAATGATGATGATGATCATAGCACCTACCTCATGGAGCTGTTGTTAGGGTTAAATATGCTCAGAAGAATGTCTGGTACACTCAACATATTTTAGCTATTTATATTATTTAGTGCAGGAGGCAGCTTTTATCTTGGGAAGCTTTATTAATTATTAATAATGTTTCTTTTAAGAACACAAATCGGTCTAGTTGCATGAACATATAATAACAGAATGGGGTTGGGGGAACCAGTTGAAAATCTTAGGGAAGAAAGCAAAAATATAAAAATGAATCCCCTTTCCCTTTATTTAACAGTTAAAGAAAAGGAGCCCCACTGAAATATAGAGTTTACTTGAGTAATAATCGCCCTGTGGGGAGAAAGAAAGAGGAGCGGCTTCCAGGGAATGTCTCCTGTGCACTTGGCGGTGGGGGGCAGGGCGGTTCAACTTGCATTTTACGGCTATTTTCTTGCATGTTTGAGTGAGCAGCCCGTCCTCACCGTGGGTGCACACAGGACTCTGGGGTGCAAGAAGAAAAGACACAAGAGCCTGAGGAGGGATCACAGCCACAATGCCTCCACCTGGTCAGGTGAGGGCAGCCTCTTCAACCTTGATGCTATGCAGGGCACTTCTGTTTCTACAGCGTCAGAGGAATAAGTTGGCCCTTTTGTTGCCTGCCTGGGCGCAGTATTTTATGTGTTGAACTCAAGTGATTACTATTGCTTCTGCCCTGCAGGAGAGCCCCCTGAGTCATTGACGAGTCACAAGTCACCGGGTGGTTCCTCTAGGTGGGGCTTGGAGTTAGGCAGCTCAGATCTGCATTCTGACTCAACCCCATTAGATATGTAACCTCAGGGAAGGCAGGTAAACACACGCAGCTTCCTCTTGTGAAAACAAGGACAAACAAGGCCTTTGTGAGAAATAAATGTTACTTAAACGATTAGCAGTGCCTGGGGCATAGCAAACTGTCAATACCGTAAATGCTGGCTATCATTATTATTGTCTGTTGACAGGACGAGTGTCTAGAAGGATTATCTTCTGAACCCCATAGATGTCCGACATTGTCCGCCCTCTGTGACCGAGCAGGAGGGAGCCCTTCTAGCTGCTGAGAGGGCTGGTATCCGTTTTCTCCTGGCTGGTCATCTGCTGTAGGAACCCAGCGAGAGCCGCTGCCACCCCTCATCACCTGCTCCTCTGTCCAGATCAGCTGGTTGTAGCAAATGCCTTCAGACAGCACAATTGCATTTTCTTTTTCTCGGCCTGCCATCTTCCCAGTGTATAATAGGGTCCAAAAGGACTACCTTTCGAGTGAAGCCTGGATGTGGACAGATCTTGCCCCCTGTTGAGTTTTGGGAAACCCAGCCCCAGAGCTGCTACCATATTAATTAGGTGTGATTTGGGAGGAACCAAGGCAGGACCTCTGTACCCATCACCCACTCTTCATTAATGATAATATGTCCTCTTTGTGTCTATGAGATGTTTTTGATCTTTAAAAGGCTCCTAGAAGGATTTAGTTATATAAGAGGAATCAGGATTCTGAGGCTGAAAAGGGCCTTAGATACCAACTTGTCCAACCTCTTCACTCTTTACATCGAGAAACCGAAGCCTGGTACAGCACTTTGTTTAACTGAGTTATTCCACATCAACCCTCTCCCCTGGTCCTCCTGACAGTCCTTTACAGGAGGTTTTATCAGTACCGTTGTTCACAATCTGGAAGTCGACCGATCTAGTGCAGTGTGATGGTTAAGAGTATACGCTCTGGAGCCAGACTGCTAGGCTTCAAATTCTGGCTCCACTGTTGACTCGTGTGTGACCTTGAGCAAATTACTTCACCCCTTTGTGCCCCATTCGTCCCATCTGTAAAACGTTGGTGATACATGGGGCAATGGAAGTGCTGAGTAAGTGTCAGCTAGTTTTATTGCTATTCCTTAAGCCAGGACTCAGTAGAGTTGTTGATTTCTCCAGCACGTGCTTACTGAGTTCCCGCTATGTGTCAGGCACCACGCCAGGTACTGAAGCTACAGCGCGAGAGAGACCAACGGTGGTAGGAAGCACCTGATTATTTGGGGCCATAAAAGAGTTAGATCTTCATCTCAGGAGCAATAACGGATGGTGAGCTGAGAGGTGACAATGATCGGATCTGTGCTTTGAAAAGACTAGTGTGACTGCAGGGTAGAGATGAATTGGTGGGTGGAAAAGGGCATGCAGGCCGGAGGGGCAGGAGGCTGAGGAGCACAGGTGCACGGGTCAGGAGCTCAGAGAAGGTCTGTGCCAAGATAAAACATGTGCCTTATGTGCACGAAGGCTGACAGCCAGGGTCTCGGTGAGCTGGCCTGGGACAGTCTATAACTGCGCTGTCCCATAGAGTAGTCACAAGTTACACGTGGCTCTTAAACAACCAGGATGTGCCTCCTCTTGTGGCTCGGTGGGTTGGGCGTCATTCCGCACAGCCAAAGGTTGCTGGTTTAATTCCTGGTCAGGGCACAACCCTGGCTGTGGGTTTGGTCCTCTGCTGGGATACACCAGGGGCAAACCAGCTGATGTTTCTTTATAAGGTTTAGCACCTGACAAGAATCTAGTTTAACCACAATTTTTTAAAAAGTACTTTAACATGTGCCTCCTCTGAATTTCGATGTGCTCTAAGTATAAAAGACGCACTGAATTTTGAAGCCTTAGTATGAAAGAACGTGAGGTATCTCCCGAGTCACTGCTTATTGGTTGCACATTGAAATATTTTGAATATGTTGAATTAAATAAAATATATTATTAAAATTAATGAGTTTTAAGTTTTTTACTTTTAAAAATGTGTGTACTTGACAATTGAAATAATATATGGGGTTAGCATTGGTGGCTCTCATTTTTCAGCTGGACAAAGCTGACCTAGAGTGGACAGAGGAGAGGGTCTGGACCCAGCCCTGGGAAAGGGCAATGTCAAGGCAAAGTTTCAGCCAACACCTTAATTACTGGCAAGCATCTAGGTGGAAAGGATTATAGAGGATAGGGACATGGGGGGCAGATGGAAGGTTCCAGTTAGAGGACAGCAGGGAGGCTGGAGAGGAGGAGGTGGGAGATCCATCTACCCCTCAAGTTGGTACTCTGTGGGAGGGGTGCTCAGCTCAGAGCCCTGGAGAGTCGTGTCCCCATAGCATAGTGGAGGTACCGCCTGTGCTCTAGTCTGTGGCTGGTTAAATGTATGCATCAAGCCCTCAGCTTAGGAGGGCCGAAGGAAGCAGACTATTTCTTAAGGTTTCACCAATTCTTAAATATTGTTTTCCACAAATCCCTCTGTAGCCCTGTGTGGACAAAGAGCAGCGTTCCACGGGATGAGGAAAGGAGTGCGTTGGGAGCGGCACCAGACTGAAGGGGCTGTGGTTCTGGAGTCCCGGCCTCAGTTTTCCCGCCTGTTACCGGGGGAGGTCACCTTTAGGCCCCGTCCCCCTCCTGCAGCTGCGTGACCCCAAACAGCCAGGTGTGTGCTCTTTACAGTTGAGCACCGATACAGACAGCGTTGCCCAGTGAGAGGGTGTGTGAGATGTTGGGAATGAGGGGTGGGCGGTCCCGGGTGCGGAGACCTAGTTGCACTCTGGTCAGAGGACCAGATGGAAACTGCTTACAATATCTCGGACACGTTTTCTACCTAGGATAGGTAAATATGCAAATGAAAACCCCACAAGGGCTGAAAAGGGGAAATCAAGCTGTAAGCGAGCGATGGCGGGGCGGGGGGTGGGGGCGGCTCTTCCCCGAGGAGCCCTGGCACCCCGCGCGCCCCTCGGCGAGTGTCCTTGGCGGGAAGGCAGCCGAGGCTCGCGGTTGACTCGTCGCTGCCCCGCAGCGGCCGCCGCCCGGGGGCGCCCCAGGCCCGCCCCCGCCCCGCCCCCCCGGATCCTTGCGGGCCGGGCCTCCGCGCCCCGCGTTGCTGTCGCTTCCGCCGCTGCCTCCTCCCGGCGCGCTGGTCGGCGGGGTCGCCTCTGCGCGGGGCCCGCCGCAGCCTCCCCTCGCGCCCCGGCACCGTGGGGCCGCCCGCGGCAGGGTCCTCCGCGGCGCCCCAGTGGCTCCGGGTAGAGCGGCCGGCTTTGTTCCCGGAGACCCGACGGCGCGCAGCCCGTGCTTCTGGCGGCGGCGGCGGCGCCACTGCAGAGGTGGAAGCCCGGCCGGCCCGCCAGCCTGCAGCCGGGCGCTCGCCATGCAGCAGCGCGGGCGCCGAGCGCGCCGAGCCTCGTCGGGCCGGCCGGGTGCCCCGGCTGCAGGCTGCCCCCGCGTCCTCCTGCGTTAACCGCTGGAGTCCGCCTCCTCCCCGGCCGGCTCGCCGCCCGCCGCAGTACGAGCCGCCTCCCCGCCCCCGCCCCCCGCGCCGCCGCCGCCGCCGCAGGAAAGGGAGGGAGGGAGGGACACGGGAGGGAGGCGGCGGGCCCGAGCCCAGAGTCCGTCCCGGGAGCCGGCGAGCGAGCTCGGGCCGCGGCGGGAGGCGCCATCCAGGGCCGCCGGCAGCCGGGCGCGCCTAGCCCTCCGCGCGGCTCGCGGCCGCCTCCCCCGCGGACACGGCCGCATCCTTCCCGCGGCAGGGAAAGAAGCTCCCCCCTCGCGGAGCAGAGCCTCCTTTTTTCCTCCTCGGGAGGGTGTCGCCACCTGGATTGCCAAGTGTGAGGGGTCCGGAAGGCAGCGCCCGGAGCACCGTGACCCGCCATGGCTCAAGCGGCCAAACAGCTGAAGAAAATCAAAGACATTGAGGCGCAGGCCCTCCAGGAGCAGAAGGAGAAGGAGGAATCCAACAGGAAGCGGAGGAACCGCTCGCGTGACCGAAAGAAGAAGGTAAGAAGGGGGCGGCGGCGACAGCCGGGCGGCAGCGGCGCCCCGGAGGGGGCTGCTCGTCAGACCCGGGAGCGCGCTGGGGGCGCGGGGCCCGGGCGCCGGCGGAGTTGGTGCCGCCCGAGAGTGCAGGGCGCGCGGCAGGAGGAGAGGCGAGGGGAGGCGAGGAAGAGGCGTAGGTGCGGCGGGGAGGGGACGGGGCAGGCGGCTGGAAGGGCAGAGCGGGAGGCCACGAGGCTGAGGGTGCGCCGAAGCCGGCCCGCCCGCGGCCCGCGGGCACCTTTCAGCACCTCGGACAGATGCCGGCAGGCCCGCGCCGCTCCGGAGCAACTTTTCCGGCCTCCCCGCGGCCCGCGGGTTTGCTGGGCTGCCCCGCTCCGGCTCGCTGCGTCTCTGGATTTCCAGGGCAGCTGGTTTGGGTAAACGCGGCTCCGGGCTCCGGAGGCTTCTCTGCTCGGCGCCTGCTTCGGGGACCCACTCTCGGGCGCGGAGAGCATCGTTCCCAGGTCTCTGAACAAGTGGGACTCCTGTCCTTCCCTGTCCCTTTGCGCGCCCAGGAAGCGCCTTTCCTAACGCCCTGGGACGGCGACAGAAAGGCATGACCCCGGGCATTTGGCAGTGTCTTCTGTTCGGGTCACCTAAGATGGGCAGCGTCTGGAAGGCAGGCACGGGTGCGTGCAGCCCGGCCCGCGGCCTGGTCGCAGGACCGGTCTGCTTTCTCGCGGAGGAGTACGAGACGAGCTCTGCCCCCCGCAGTGACCCGCACCTCTTCGCATAACAGTCGCTGTGCCCAGCACTTTCCTTTCGGGTCTGGGGTCTTCCGACCGCTGACTTAAAGCGCCTTCAGAAACGCCTTTGGAGAGAAACACCGTTTGGTTGGAAACGCCTTTGATTTTGAAGGGAAGGGGCGGTTACCTGGGCAGAGGGCTCCAGCCAAGAGGTGTTTCAGAGCTTCCCCCACCCGCCCCCACGGAGGAGGCCAGGAGTACTCGGATGCAGTCCTGGGAACTGGAGATGGTGCTGAACTCCATCAGGAAAGCCATTTTCACCTGAGGAAGTCGATGTGGAGCCCGGCCTGCAAGCCTTTTGGCCAGGGAGTAGGGCCCCTCCCGGCTCCAGGGCAGAGGCATTGGTCTTGGCTGAGAATGAAACGTTTTTCCCCGAAATTGTGTCGCCCCGAGAAAGAAGTTGGGAGTCCGTGGTTGACAGCAGGGTGTGGGGAACAGGCTGCCTGCGGGTCCCACTCCACTCACCAGCTGGTCAACAGGGCCAACATCCAGCCTCTTCCTAGAGATGAGACACAGGGGCAGAGATGTTCTCTGATGGGAACCGAAGTAACCAACGCGCTCTAGGCTTCCCGGGACCCCTTCAAAAGACAGCCCCTCCTCCCTTAAGGGATTGCCATCTCGTGTGTAAATAGTAG
The DNA here is from genome assembly GCA_007922815.1 of Macrotus californicus. Lineage (NCBI taxonomy): Eukaryota > Metazoa > Chordata > Mammalia > Chiroptera > Phyllostomidae > Macrotus > Macrotus californicus. Next base: position 39,908 of record VMDR010002719.1, read on the forward strand.
TTTCACGAAAGTACCACCCCTTTAGCGGGACCAAAAAAAGAGGCCTTCCCCATACCGACGGTGAATCACAGTTTGGGCTGGTGCCACCGACAGAGAACCTCATCCAGCCCTGCTGCTGGGGTCTGAAATGCCAGAGCCCATCCTGTGAGTCAGGCTGGGGGAAGACTGGTTATATCTGACGGCATTCACCCACTTTCTTGGCATGAATGTAACTTCTTGCTAGGGTGCTCTCTGTTTCCATTCCTGATACTGCTTTAGGAGCCAAGCCGATCCTCTCTTCCAAACTGCTCACTCAGTGTTTTTATCCTACTTCTTCCTCTCCAGCATCTTCTTTGATGCTCTTGATGCCATAAATAATTTTTTGAGCAGTAGTAAGAAAAGCCCCCTCTCCCACCTTCTTTTCTTTGATTTCTTTTCATTCTACGAAACGCCCTTTAACAAAACTTCAAATCCTGACTGTATGTAATACACACACATATGGAAGTGCAATTTCAGTGTTCTTTTTTCCTCCGTGGGTCTTCTTCACCTTTACCTTATTTACATTGTTATTTGATTTTATTTCCATTTTCAGTGCTAGACGATGATATGTTCCCCTCCCCCTGCGCTGGTTACATTGTTTTACTAGCTGGTCACAGCCTACTGCGTCAGTAAGCACTCAAAAATCTTCCATACGGATTTTCATGATTTTATGCAGTATCCTGTGTGCTATGATTGATCCAACAAGAATAAGGAGATCTTAATTCAAAGTGACAGTGATGTCGTAAACTCTTAGAGCTGATTCTTTGGGTAAGGGGGTGCATGGTACAGGGCGAGGCGTGGGGGTCCTCCACGTGTATTTCATACTGATTGTGAGTTCTCTTGGCCATTGGTATGGCCTTGAGAGCCATCTCAGAGAATAGAGTTAAAATTTATAGCAAAATACAAAATTACAAGAAGACAGAAGGCCTTGGGGAAAGGTGAGGCAGGCAGGGAAACATGGAGGGGGATATTGAGAGCAGGCTGAGAAGCTCATGCTCTGTCTGGTTAAGCAGGTGACAGCAGGGGAGGGGGCCACATCGAAGGTTCATGTAAGGTGAGGTCTCAGACCATTTTTCACAAGTGAAGTAATTTTTCAAGGCAAAGTATATTACAGTCAGGCAGCTGAGGACTTTACAGTTGGTCGCAGACTATGGGGGTGCTGTGGAACCGTCCTCACATCAGCCTGAAGAAAGAACCTCATACACGCAAATAAACATCTTATTCCAGTGAACTGGTAATTCCTATGACTATACAGCTACACAGTGAGCATTTTGGATTTACTGGAAGGAAAGGTGTCTGCCCCACGGGCAGCCTGCTTAATGGGGACTGACTGAGCAGAGCCGCATCCCTCCCCGTTTGTGGAAATAATCACGGTTGTAACTTCAGCGGCGGTTGCAGTTTTACAGCTGAGGATGTTGTGTGGGAAGGCGCTGGCGAAGGGGTGCTGTGCAACGGGGGATGGTGCTGATGTTGTGACGCACTGACTGACACTGAGAGAAGCCACCTTGACACAGGGAGCGGGGCTAGGACTCTGGGGCTCTGAGAACGCCTGCATTCTTCTGGGGCTTCATTCAGTTTTCTGCCTGTGTAGCACTCATGCTCGTCCACTGCTTGCTGCTGGAGCTGCAGCTTTTTAAAAAAGACTCAAATAGAGTATTTATGGCATTTGCTAATAAGCCCCCTTGCTTCTGAAGGGTTGGATGGAAATAAACAAATTGCCAAGCACGAGCGAAGCAGGCGTTTGCATTAAGAATGGTAGCTTTCTAGGGCTGAGGAAGCCTTGGACATGAGAATGCGTGTTTTTTTTTTTAATGTTTACCCAAGAGCTTGAGGTTAGGAGAGGAGGACAGGGGGGTTGAGAAAGTGAGGCCAGGGATGGACAGTCGAGTCGTACGGGAGGAAGAGGGGTGGGATTACGGGAAGAAGGAGAGGATGAAGAGTTGAGGGAGACGGAGAGAGGAGGGAGAGGGCTAGCATCTCAGCCCTACTTTAAGGGGTTACACGAAGCCTGCTACCTGCAGTACCTGTGCAGTACCCTGGGATAGCGTTTCCAAGCTCTCTCTTTGTCCCTCGCTCTCTCTACCTACGTTACCTTCTGATGTTGGTGAAGGAAAAGATCATGCCCTATTCATGGCTGGGTACCCCACACCTAGCTCCGTGCCTGACGAACGATGGACATGCAACAGTAAATGTGTGTGGAATGAGTGTCAGATGAGTAGATCCATATGTCTGTCTCCGCTTGCCTGGATGTGGTCTTGGTCATAGGCGTGTGTGCAGGTGAATAATACTCTCTTTGACTGGCTATCTTTTGGGGGCATCTGAAGAGAGCCTGATATTGCCTTCTTTTTGAATCATTTGCAATACAATAGACATTTGTAGGCAGGCAGTGGAACCATCTAATTTTTTGGTGCAGTGAATTCCACCACTGAGCAGGTAGCTAGTCCCTTGCAGGGTCTCTGCTGCACTAAATGTCAATCCAAGTGTTTTCAGCCACTTGGAACAACAGCAGTGTTTGCACAGGACCCCAAGGAGCCAAGCAGAGGAGGGCGCAGGAACAGAAAAGCAAGCCCAGGAGTGGAAAGTGAGCATCACCCTTTGCTGTGCAGGCAGCGCCCGCAGCGTTTCCAGGCTGTGCTGCACTCCCAGGAGGGCCGCTGGCCTCCCTCCCACAGCTGGACCAGGCCCTGCTCCTGGGCTGCAGAGGTGTCTTTGGTTGAGCCAGTGATCAGAACCCCAGAGCAGATTTGGGGGTACCTGCGTGAGACCGCAGTGGTAGGGCCGGGCTTATTACCAAGATGGTAGACGAGGGGTTATGTGGGCCCACATCGCCCATTTGTAAAGGGCCTCAAATTTGCGCTTCTGCTGTTAGCTCCAAAGGGGTCCATACATTTAATCCAAGGGATAACTGACAAGATCAAAAGGGAGTGATGTTCATCACATCTTTAAACCCAGGCCCTGTTGCCAAGTGACATCACTAGTATGTGTTGCAACATGAATTGATATTCATATAATAAGTCTCTATTTGGCTTTCGAATAGTATAATTCTGTTGCATTGTGTGTGCATCACTAAACATGTTAATGTATTCGTTGCAAGCTTTTAAAATACACCACAACTTTGGTAACCCTGCTTTGGCTTCTTGTTTTAGTACCTTGGGAGCCTCAAAAAATGGAAATGGCCCTGCCCCTCTCGAGCTCGGGGAGGTGCTTGCAGTGGCTGAAGATGTGGGATATTCCAGGCCTGCTCTGTGTCCATCTTCTAGCCCAGCACCTCCCTCCCTGCTGCAGCGGCAGTGAGGGGGGAGTGCTGTTCCTGGGGTGATTCCATCACCCCCCCGCCAACCATCTGCCAGACCAGGAGAGGGGGTTTTTGAGGGCAGAGATGTTATGCCCTCAGTTATCCAGAACTGTACGGTTTGCACATTATCTGCTGCCCACAGCCCCTGTTTAAAGTAGAAGGAGCTGAAATTCAAAGCCTGTAGTAAGTGACCTCCTTATGAAGGGGACCTAAAGCCAGCCTCTGGGACCTCTCTCTTCTCTTACTCACCCCAGCAAACTGCTTGCTCCTGGTTCTGCCTGTCTCCTCTCAATATAGCAATGCTGTTTTATAACCCCAGTCTAAAGCCCCAGTCGTCCCTCTTCCAATAAAAATGAGCAAGCCGTGGGGAGCAGGTGCTATGTGCCAGGCCTTCTCACGTATGTGGGCTCATTCCCAGGCTCCACCTTCATCACACCTTTGTGGGGCTGATCTGTTCTCCATTTCTTCCTCCATCAGTGTCAGAGCCCATCACTCTCTTCTTCAAGAAACCCCTCCCGAATGCCCTGCCTCCCTGCACTTTCCTTATGTGGACCTGTCATTCGTTCCGGTGTGTGTGTGTGTGTGTGTGTGTGTGTGTGTGTGTGTGTGTGTGTGTGACCCTCATTTGTTCCATCCCTTCTAGATTGTAAGCTCCCTGAAGCCAAAGCCTGAGTCTTTGTATACCCACCCAGTAAGAATTATGGCTTGGGTTGATTTGGAAGCTACATTTAACAGGTTCAGATTTTTTTCCTCGGACTTTCTATTGGATTTTGAAAGACTTGGTTCTATAGGATTGGAACCAAGTAAGTCTGTTTTTTTTCCTGAATTATCCTGTCCAAAGCAAAGTCTGTTGTCATCAATGTTAGGGTTTTGTAAAAAGGCAAATAAGGTTTGCTCGGCTCGATATCTCTATTTTTGGTTCTCAAAAAGCAGCTCAAAAATCTGCCACTTACAGAGCGTTAGGCTAGGAGTCAGATGCCTGGGTTCCAGTCTCCGCTCTTGCATTTATCAGCTCCACATAGTGAACAAGCCTCTGAATTCCTCTGAGCCTCAGTTTGAGCATCTGTAAAATAGGGATGAGAATCGAATGAGGGTGTGCTTTGTGGAGCACAAAGCTCCCGTGTGTTTCTGAGCTTATAGTTAATAACACGATTGTGAACTAACTTATCCTCTCTAATAAATGCAACGCCAAAGCTCACACCTAGCTCTCCACGGCAGCAGGAAAGCGTGGTGCTGGCCTGGGGAGGCCTGCACGTTGTTACTGCAGTGCTGGCAAATGAGAGAAGGGTGCTTCAAACCATATCTTCACTTTATTTCCTGGAAAAGAACGAGTTTTCTGTCTTGATAAGATTTATTATCGTTGACTTAGTTATCTACATGGGCCCAGTCTACAAGTCTGAGGTGGGCTTTGTTAGAGCCCTGCCTGGCATTTGTCTTATCCGAAGGGGGACGCGAAAGTGGTCCCTACATTTTCTGAGAATTCCACCCCTGTGAGGGCCGTGGCCGGCAGACCCGGGGTGTGGGCTATCCCAGGTTTGGGGCTCCCAGTGCCGGGCAGTCACACTCCTCCAGGGAGCATCGACGCACCTTAGGAATGCAAGCGTGACGCACCCGTGAGAAAGAAGAACTCACGCTGTGGACCCTCAGCACGAACACTGAGAAGATGTAATGGCCAGCCAGTTTTTTAATAGCTTTGTTTTTTTAACCTGCTTCCCATGTGACAGGGTGCTTCCCCTCAGAGAAAATTTCTCGGAGTTTTTCCTCAGGTGCTAATACAGTTGCAGTTAATACTGCATTTTTATCCATTTCAGAGCATCATTGACAATGATAGCTGCAAAGCAACCTTCTTTGCTTACCAAGTGTGGGGGTGTGTATTTACTGAGAGCCTGCTCGCCCTGGAGCCATTACCTCACTGGATCCTCCAAACAACCGTCAGATGGGTCAGACGAGGACAGAGCTGGCCTTAAACCCAGATCCAGCTGACTTCAAAGCTTATTCACAGACCTCCGCACTAGCCTGCCTTCTCAGGCATGTGTTGGCCCGGCCCCCAGGAGATTCAAGGCTGTGCTAGGCACTGAGAGGGGAGTCTGAACTGATGCTCTTTTTCCTGCCTTCTTGTGCGGACTTGCAGACTAGTGGAAAAGCTGTCAGAGGAGGAAGTGCCCCTGGGCTGACAGTGGAGGCAGGTGATTTGGGCTCAGGACAGAAGCACTGCAGTCTGGATTCCGGTGCGAACAGGGGTGTCCAAAGGCTCCTCTGTAGGTCTCAGGACCAACCCATGTGACGGTACGGACCTTGTCCAGGCATCTGGGTAACGACAAGGGGCCAGATGAAAGAGCCACTGAAAACTGAGTCGTTGGTGTTACCTGCTCTGTGTCCAGCTCACCTGCCTCACAAAGTGGCTGTTTCCCCCTTTACTTTCTGTGTTGGAGATTTCTCTACCTACCGCAGCCCCAGCATCTCCTCATACAATTGTTTAATAATGTGCTGGCATTACACTTGCAGAGACTGAGTGACAGTGTTTCTGCCATGGTCATCTGTTCTTTCCTCCTCTCTGGGATTTTTGCTTGGCACGTAGAGGAACCCCTTGCCGGGAGCCGGCCTTGGCTTGGGCTTGTTAGGGGCAGGTGGGAGGAGAAGAGGAGCACAGCCCAGTCCTTGCCCAGAGTTGTCACGTCAGTCCCCGGGATCCATCCCCGGGATCCCTGTGGTCTCATTTCCTGCCCCTAAGAAGTCAAGTGGGCTAAGTAATGACCACCAAGAGGAGTGCAATCAGGGAGAAAACAGGCACAGGAGATTAGAAGGCACAGAGTGTCATCAGAGTAGACTTGGGAGAGGAGGGGATGGAGTGAGAAGAAGCACGAAAGGAGAAGGGCGGGAGGCACCTAATTATGGGCTGGCCAGAGTCATGACTCCTAAACCCAATTCTGAGATTGAAGGGACAGCCCCAAATACACGAGGTGGGACCCACAGGAAAAGAGGAAGGGAGTGATAGTCCCAGGGGCCTCTCAGCTTTGCTAGTGTCACGACCACTTGCTGAGGGACGTTTTCTTACAAGCAGACCTGCCCCACCTCCCAACGCAGAATCTGACACTAGGGTGGGTGGGGCCAGGCCCCTCCCCCAACCCTCCCACTGCTCCCCTCTGGAGCTTGCTTAGAGCTGATTGGAGAGCTTCTGTGCTAGCAGACTGACCTGAACACTTTGATGGAATGTGGCAGGACCAAGGGAGAATCAAACCAGGAGATGCAGGGAAGAGGTGACAAAGTGGAGGCCTTGCATTCACTTATTATTTAGTCTGTATGCGATTCCCCAAAGGAAGTGGGCAAGTTAAGAACTGACTTTAGCACTGTGGCCATCCATACCTATGGGGGAAAGTAAACTTGAATGAGGGGCAGGACGGTCAGATGAGGCAAGAGCAGATGTGGAGGGGAGGTAGTCCGGGAACAGCGGGCCCAAGAGCAGGAGCAGGGAGAGCAGGATGGGGCTGGAGAGGGAGGGGACCTCGGGGCCAACCTGGGCCTGAAGCGCGGAGGCAGCCCTGGGGCGTTCCAGGTGGAAGTCTGAAGGTTACTGTGCCTTTGATGCAGAGATGGGCCAGGTGGGGTGGTGCTGTGGTGAGCTGGGCGCCTGTTATGCCGATGGATGGTACCCAGCCGAGGGAGTGGCTGGTAGAGATGCAGAGCATGTGACAAACTGGCGGTAACTGGGTGCCTGAGAAGGTTGGTCTTTGTGGGTAGTACAGTGGGTGCCAGTAAGTAGTCAAGGATGATGCTGAAGGTTTCATTTTGACGTATGTTAACATACTTGCGTGTGTGATTAAATGTCTATAAAACCTCATTTCTGACTTGGTATTGAGTAGATAGTTGGGGGTGCCTTTCACCTAGGAAAGAGGAGGGGGAACAGGTTAGGAGGAAAATAATAAGTCTTTTGACCTGGAGTCAGATGCGCTACTATTACGCCACAAGGTCATGAAAATAATAAGTCTGTTTTGGGGAATATATTGTTAGATAGTTTCCTGGGGCTCCCACTTGATAGAGGGAGAGAGCTAATAGATGTGCTCTTAAGTATCGGGGAATCTGTCAGGCTCGTGCTGGAACGGAGAGGCAGTCAGTTCGGGCCTGAGTTCTTCCGGAGCACAGATCTTTTGAGGGATTGCTTCAAACAGGCACACACCCAGATGGAACCTGACTGGCGAATGCTCATGCTGGCAGGGAAGGCAAGCCCTGGGGGCAAGAACTGGGCTGTAGGGAGGCAGGACCAACCCGCTCTTCAATAGGACTTTGGCGCCATTACTGATATGGTGAAATGCTAACGCAATCACCAAATACGATGCTTAAAAGAACGTGCTTTTAAGAATATGCTTCTAATAAAGCAGGAATACACTTAGATGTAATGCAATTTAAAAATGTAATGTAATTAAAAGGAAAGACAGGGGATGCCCTGCTGTCAAAGAGCATAGCCAGGTCCTTCCCTGCCGATGTGTCTTCCGCAGGTGAAAGCTGCGATTTAGAGATGACCTCCCTCCCACCCCCATAAGGAAGTCCAAGGTGATGTGGACTAGAGCCAGGCCGGTCCCAGAGTAACAGAATGTGCTGGCTCAGGGCGGAGCTGGAGTGTGGGCCCGAAAGTCTGGGCAGCCGGGTCTTGGCACGTGAAGCCGCCCATTGTAAACCAACTTGAAAATGTGTGTGTGTTGGGCCTGATACTCCACTCTGCCGCCAGAGTGATCTTCCAGAAATGCAAATCAGATCTTGACAGTACTGCCCTTAAATCCTTCAATAGTTTCCTAATTGCCCTTAGAAATACGTCCTGGCTTGTCACTCTGGCTTCCTCAGCACCCCTATGTAGCCCGCAGCTGCCTTCCCCGGCGCCTCTCTCTCTCCTACGAGCTGCACCCAGCTGTTCTCTGAACTTATTCTGGTACTTGGGATATGTGTGCTTTCTCTGCCTGCAGATCGTCCCGCCTGCTGACTCGTCGCAAACACTAAGGCTGACTCCTCTGTCAGAATTCCGTTTAAACGTTGCCTCCCAAACCCTAGATGAGGTTAGGCTGCCCTGCGCCATGCTATTCTGGCATGCCTGTGGGCAAGGTGACCAGAAAATTAAAAGGACTTTAGTGTGTGTCAGGAGGGCATCTTGATGTCGAAATGGCCACGAGGAGATGTAGGCTTTGGAATTAGATGGCGTCAGGTGGTCCTGGGCTGGTATCCAGGCTCCGATGTTTCAAGCTGAGTGACCTTCGGCAAGGTGTTCAGTTCCCGTCCCTGAGCCTTCGTTTTGCCGTTTGTCAGGTGGGGAGAATAATCCCTACCACACAACCATGCAGGGCTGTCGGAAGGCTGGAACGGCACCTGAGATACAGCAAGCACTCCATCATCGCCTGCCCCAGTGCCTCAGTCCCCACTCACGCCCACCTCCTACCCTGGAGCAGCCGGGGAAATCAAGACATGGGCATTGAATAGGCTGTGGGGGTGGGGGCGGGGCAGCAACACATGTCTGCCCCCGGAGCCCTGAGTGCATAAAAAAAGATTTTAAAGAATATGAACACCAGAGGTTTCCTCTTAAACGCTAAATGAGATCCAGAAGGTGAAAGTCTGGGCCCACTTAGCTAAATTCTCACCTTGTATGTAATTTAAACATAGTGAGCTCCTTCCCGGAGATGGCCGTCAAGGTTACATCCCAAGGTTGAGAGAGCTCGTCTCTCATTGCTGCCAGTTTCTTAGGTGAACTAGGCAGGTCTGTGGAGAAATGTGAACCCAATGCAAAACTCCAGTCAAACAGCCCAAGTCAGCAAAGCTTCAAAGTCTGGAATGTCTGTCAAGTTGCACTGAATTTGTGGAGACGACGGAGCCTCCTTCGGCATGGAGATTTGGCAGATTCCCTTTAATGCCATTTGAACGGGGTGCTTCGGTCTCTGTCACTCTGAAATGAGAACGCTGCCCTGCGGATCCTAGGTTACGTCCTGCCGTGGGATGCCTGGGGCGGGGCCAGGCGTGCGAGGGATTCAGGCCGAGAGGCTGCTCTGCTTTCAGAGAGCGCACAGTGGAAGGGACCCTTGCCTGTCTGCTGACCCTGAGTGACGTCTAGGGAGCCGTGACGTCAGGGCAGCGTTCTCCAGCAGGTGGGCTTCACTGTCTGCTTCAGGAAGAGAGAGCCCTAGCCAAACAGTCTGTCTTTCTTTTAACATTGTCTTCTTGCTTGTCACAAGTGTCACAGCTTTTTGACCGTATTTTTGAACAGATCTGCATGTGAAGGACATCTGGGCTGTAAGCCATGTGCTTAAATCTTAGCACTTTAACCCATGTGTCAGTATTGACCCACGTACAACAGGACCTTGAAAAGAGGCAGATGGAAAAAACATTCTTAATGACTCTGTACGGGAAAAGCTATACCATCACTGGATTCTTCAAGAAGGACTCAGATGGGTTTCTGCCACGAATCCACCTTTCCCACCCCTGCTTGCCTCGCCACTGCTCTTACCCAAGCGTCATTCCTGTGATAACCTCTTGTCTTGCCCTCCAATCCAGTCTTCATCTTGCAGCAAGAGTCCTTTTTTTTTAAATGCATTTCCACAGTTGTCCCTTCCATTCATAAGACCTTTCAGTTGCTTCCCATTGGCTGTGAGGACCTGCCAACCACCGGGGTCTTAACGCCTCCCGCCCCTACTGCCCTTCCAGGGTTTACGGTCCTCTGCTGGCCCTACACCTTCGCCTGCTGCTCCCTTCTCTGGAGCTCGGTCTAATCCCTACTCATCCTTCATGGCCCAGTTCCACTGTCCCCACGAAGCTCCCTTCACTCTGGGTCAGAGATGTTACAGAAAGGGTGCCTACCCTGAAGGGGGGTGGTGAGGTGTCCCTGTGTTGGCCCAGGGAGTTTCCCAGACTTCTTAACGCTAATGGCACTTAGGACAAAGTCCTAGGACAGCACAGGGTTACCGACTCAATAAGGAAATGAAACTAGCTCATTATCTTGTTTCTCAGTTACAGGAGCCTGAGTAGGATCTGGAGCCTCTCCTCCCTCCCACCCCCACCCCTCAGATTTGTGAGCATTCACTATGTGCGGTTGTGGGGAAAGAACAGACCCTGGGCCGAGAAAACTGGGGTTGAGCCTAGTTGTTTCCACTGTCTGGTGTAGCTTTGGACACTTCTTTGAGCCTCAGTTTCCCTACTTCTAAAATAAGGGAGTTGGCTTAGAGGCCTTCTACACCTCTTCTGGGAAGAATCGTAATTCGGTGATTGCATGAATTTACAAAGCCACGGGGCAAAGTGGTTTCCAGATGCCAACTAGCCTCCCCTGGCCTGTGGTGGGCTGGAGGGAGAGCCGGTGGGCCGAGGCCGTCCCAGACTGTGGTCCGGATCTGGCGGACACCACGCTGCAGGGCACAAGAGCATTAGCAAAAGCATGAAAGACCACCCCTCCTGGGGTTTGTGCACAGTCCTTTATACTCACCCCGTCGACGCATCATTTTCACAGCGCTGACGCTGGGCAGATCAAGGAGAGGAAAATGTCCTGATCAAGTGCAGGGGCTACGTGGGCAGTTATACAGTCACTGTGCTCAAGGTTAACAGCTCTGCTCCTTTGGGTGTGTGTGTAGAGAGTCTGTGTCACTGGGCACCCCTGTGAACCTGTAAACCTCCTGCTGAGGCCAATAGGGTGCCTCCTCCTATGTGTGTAACAAAGAGAAGTCTCTGTCCCAGGTGAACAGAAAGCAGGAGGCAGGGCACCTTCTATTCTCAGTGCCAGGTGACTGGGTCTGTCACACTCAGAGTTGCTTTCAAGGTCATGAACAAGGTGAGCCTCCTTCTGTGGAGCTTGTTGGCCTTGACTCCAGTGGGGAGGGGCCTGGAGCAGCCCTTTCTCCTGCCTTGTCTTGGAAGGCAGGCCCAGGCAACCTGAGGCCCACAGGACAGGCGACGTGCTGCGGGATTCATGGCGTGCTCTGTCGGACAGTCCCAGCTTTGTGGAGACTCCTCTTTTCGAGGTGAACTGCCCATTTGGGGCAAAGCCCAGCTTTGTCACCTACTGAGTTTCTGAGGAGTCAGTACTTTCAGGACAGGCTAGTGCCCCAATTCGGTGCCTTTTGAATTTCAGTCTCCGGCCCGCTGGCCCTCCCCTCCCTGGAACACAGCGCTCACTGGTTCAGTGGAAGTCCCAGGTGCTGAAAACCTGTCACTTTTTCTTCAGTGGCTGCTTTGCCGGGGCCTCAGGGAGGAAGGAGAGAACTGTTCCAGTGAGGGGACATCCAAGTCCGGGCTGTCATTGAACTAGAACCCTTCCCAGTGGTCGCATCTGGGAGATGAACCCCCCTGGGTATTCAGGCCTCAAAGAACCTTGGGACCAGGGCAGTGGTGCGGTGTGGACAGTAACCATTGTCACACAGAGCTCGGACTGTCAAGCGTTTCCTCCCACCGGCCCTGGTCATTTCTCTGTCCTCCTAACAGCCCTGCGGAGAGGCAGGGTCAGGTTCCCCAGTTCACATGGGTGCAAAGTCAGACTCAGCAAGGCTAGGCATGTTTCACTCCGCCGAGAAGTGCAGGAGTTGGAGCTGAAACCTCGGGCTGTCTGTCTGTCTCTCCCCAAAGGCCTGGTTTTTATAACAAGCAGGCGGTAGCAGGTGCAGGGTGTTGGGGATTAAAATTTGTGTTGTTTTCTGTATTTCTCATCTATCAACTGCCTACCCAGCTACCAGCTGGAAAGAGGCGAGGCCCAGCCATGGGTGGCTGATGTTTTCTCCACTGGGGAGAGAAGGGAAGGCAAGGGACACCTCTGACCCACACAGGGGCTGGGAGAACAGCCTGCTGAACAGGGAGCGCTCGGCAAGGTTAAGTAGCTTGCCCAAGGTCATACATTCTCTCAGTGCCAGGGTTGGGGTTTGTACCAGCTGCCTGGTTTGGAAACCGTCACCTTACTGCTCCTGGGGTTATTTTGTGTATTAAACAAAATCAAATAGACAAAGTGCTTAAATGGGGACCGATGAGGGGCAAGAGATGAAAAACATTTTAAAAGCACTTAACACACAGCCTAGACCTGGATGAGAACTCTGCATGTCAGTTCCTTTGACTCTGTAAGATAAAATACCGCTCTCACCTGGGGAGAGGAGGCATGCATTCCCCCCACAAGAACCAGCGCCACAGATATGGATACAAAGACAGAGGTGGACATATGGTTAGCCAGACAGATATGAGGGGGGACTGAAAGAAACCCAGAAGTGTCTTCTGGAGGACAGGCCCCTTGCAGTACAGGCTTCCCCTGCTAGGTGGGTGTTCTAGGAACCCATCTGTGTCAGTGCACCAGGTGGCGTTTCTGTGAGAGTCTGTGTTTGGCTGCAGTGATTTTTTTTTTTAAGGCTCTTTCATTGCATTTGCCCATTTCATGATGTATTTTATGAGCGTACTGCCCATACTGCAGTGGGCGTTCAGCAGTTTTTGACCAAAATTGGCATGCCCCCAGTGCCCCACCCTCCCTATTCGCCTGATTTTGCCCCGAGCGACTTTTTTCCCCCTGGATGAAAAAACTCCTCAAAGGGAAACATTTTGCCAATGTGGAAGAGGTAAAACAAAAGACGGCAGAAGCACTAAAAAGCATCAAAATGTATGAGTTCAAAAACTGTTTTGAGCAGTTGGAAAAATGTCTGGACAGATGTATTGTATCAAATGGAGAGTACTTCGAAGGTGACTGAAGTTTAAACATGGAAGAACAAATACACAATGTTTTATAAATGAATTCCGGGTTTTTCGGGTCCCCCCATGCACAGACACATAAAAGACAGTATTTGTATAACCAGTGCCTTAGAATGGGAACGTTAGGAGCTAAGGATGCCCCTTACTCCCTCAGGAAGTGGCTGGGTGAGCTTGGAAAAATTGCTTCACTTCTCTATGCCTCTGTTTTCTCACCTGTCTTATCTAGGACCTGGAATAGGCTTGCGGACCTAGCATCTTGGAAGGGAACTTGGAGGTCTCATACCCCACCCTCTTTGTGGGGAAACCGTCCAGAGAAAGAAAATGACTTTGTCCAAATCACACAGTTGTTTTTAGTGGCCGAGGCCCAGAAAATACTAGGAGCAGGTCTCCAGGCTTGGCTCTTCCGGACCTGGTGAGAAATTTCAGCCCTTACAAGCTATGCGTTTTTGAGCACAACATGGCAGGAGGGACTCGGAGAAGGGAAGAGAATTTTGGTGCTTTTGTTCCACATGGAAACAGCCCCGCCAAGTAAAGGCAGCACAAGGAAGAGTGTGCAGAGATTGGCAGTGGCCCTCTGATTGTGGGTGGAGGACCTGCATGAATGATTCAGGACCCTCCGGGCGTCTCGGTGAGGGAAGAGACTGCCAGGGTGCTCGTTGTGGGCTCAGAAGCCTGAGCCTCCCCCCACCCCTGGGCCTGGTGGAAGAAATGTGCCCTGGGCAGATTGTTCCAATCGGCCCTCATCTCACGGCCCCGGTCAGTGCTCTTTGGTGCCACTTGCAGCTCTGGGTGTGTTCAGGGCTCCGTGGGCTGCCAGAGTGCCCTGGGGTGGACGTTTAGTTTGTTCCCTGCATTTCTGGCCTTTGGGGCACATTCATCAAGTCCAGCTGCTTTTCTACAGGCAGGAACTGAGGGCTGGGTGACAGGAGGGACCCCTCCAAGGCTGTGGCTGAGTGGGGCTTCTGAGTACTGTTTGGATGCAAGGTCTGGTTGCCCCTTGAGTCATGAAATATGTCTGTCTATGTGTCTATCTGTCTTGGTCACCTACTATTTTATTGTGCTTCTTCCTTAGGGAAAGGGAATAAGAAAAGCCCCTTTGTAAGGCTACTGCGCTCTTCAGCTTTATCTTCTTCCCTCCTTTGCTTCCCTTTTTCATCTCCTCTAAATATGTGCTGGGCCATTTCTGACATGCTCCCATGCTCTGCCCCCTCCCTCTCCCAATGCCTTATTCCCACTGGCAGTGAGGGATGCAAAATCCAAAATCCCTCTCTCCTTGGCTACCCAATAAGCTCCTGGTCATCCTTCAAATACAGAATAAATATCACCTCTTTCAGGAAGCCTTCCCTGACTTCATGAAGCAGAAGTAATTGCCCCCTTTTGCGTTCCATCAGCACTGCTAATCTCACTGTCACAGCACTTACTGTTCCATTTGCTTAAGTCGGAGGTGGGTGAACTTTTTACTGTAAAAGGCCATAAGCAAACATTTTTCAGTCTCTTTTGCAAGCATTCAGCTCTGCCATTGTGGCACAAAAGCACCATAGACGACACACAAATGGATGAGCACGGCTGTGTTCCAATAAAACTTTATGTATGGGTGCTGAAATTTGAGTTTCATTTCATTTTCTACATCTTACAAAATGTTATGCTTTGCTTCCCCCAACCATTTCAAAAAGTGAAAACCAACCATCCTTAGCTTGTGGGCCGTACGCAGACAGGCTGCAGGCTGGATCTGGCCCCCGAGGACAGTGTGTCGACCCCTGGGTTAAATGCTTGTTCTCCTTGCTTGACTGTGCACGAAAGCTAGACCTTGGTCATCTCTGCATCCCCAGAACCTGCTGGTTGGATGAATGAATGAATCTGGTGATTTACATGAAACATACACACAGAATCATCATGGCTAACTCCTGAAACAGTCCTTGGAGGGAGGGAGACAGGACAGGTGTGATCGCCCCTGTTTCACACACAGGCAGACTGAGACTGTAGGACTGCTGTCCTAGAGGAACCTCGGGCCTTCTGGTTCCCACTCCATCAGGGGGAGTTGCTGTGTCTGGTCCTGGGGGGGCTGCTCTGGTTGCTGTGTCCTACTCAGTCACTGAGGAATCTCTAAGGAGCTGGGCCAGCAGGATGGCTCCACTGCTGGGTGTGGTAGAAGCCACCGAGGAGCACGCCTTTCAGTTGTGAAAACAGAAGCCTGTGTCAGAATGGTTTGGTTTCCTTCCTGCATCCCTGGCGTTGTGCTGCTCCAGGGAGAGGCAGCCCCGTCTGTTCTGCTGAGGGGGAATTGTTACACAGAGCTAAAATTAGATGTTTTGTTTGAATTATGTTAATTCAACTTAATTGCTGGGGAATGTCACTGTTCTTCAGAAATCCCAGAGCTCTGGGGGCCTGGGTGAAGAATAATACCGCCTTATATTTGTGCCTTGCCTCCCCATCTGGGCACTTCCACCTTCATTAGCTCATCTGATCTCTCACAACACACTCAGGAGGACAGTGGCCCAAAGACTTGATCCCCTTTTTCCTGGATGAGGAAGCCAAGGCCTGGGTGGTGCGATCACATTCCCAGGTCACGGTCTGCTTTCTAGGTGGCTTCCATTCCCTAGGGCTGTCGTTTAAACACTTTTGTCCTCTCCCCGTCTGTTCGAGTTGTAGGCAAGGCTGGCGTCATGCGCAGGCAGTTGCACAGGGCCCTCCCCTCAGAAGGGTTCTGAGCTTATTAAATGCTCTGCTGTGGCCATTTTGAAATTATCCATTATTTTCAAACAAAGGACTCCACGTTGTCATTTTGCGCTGGGCTGCACAAATTACGTAGACCGTCCTGGCCTTCAGATCGTCTTCATGGGCTGGTGCTTGTATTTTTCTGTCCATTTAACCTTGGGTGTGATTTGTGGGATTTGATCTTGTGGATGGCAGCTGGGACGTCCAGAGGAGCTTCTTTTGGAAACAACTCCCTCCAAACCTGTCTAAAGGTGAGATTCCCCCCGTGGCTTCTGGTGAGAAGGCCAGCAGGTCAGCTGCCAGCTCCTTTTCCACCAGCGGCTCAGGTGTGCTGCCAGGAGCAGGCAGCGCTGCCTGTGGGGGACCCTGTTCCCTGCCCCAGCCTAGGGTCGGAACAGTGTGAGTGTGTGTCTACAGCGGGGTCTCACTCCCCTGACCTCTGCTGTGCCTGGTGATTCTTTTCCTGGGGTCCTTCCGTGACAGTGTGGAAGTTCCATACGTGTTTTTGTTTTCCTAAAAAATTGGGCACAGAAACGGTTTTGATTTTCCAATTTGCAAATACAAGTCTTTCCACGAAATCACATTTTGGTTTACATCGATCAAATGGCCTTTAATTGAAAAGAAAAAATTCCATGAAACCTGTCCCAACCCCTGATGGATTGTTCCTGTAAATGTAAATGTGCAAAATTGCCTGGGAAAGTTAAAAGTGGCGCAGAAGTTTTGAGAGACTTCCATTACCCACAGATCTGTCACGTTGGTTTGTTAATAAAATCCATCAATCCGATGAGGTTCGGGTAAGGAGATTTTGGAGGTTTCCTTTTGAGCCTTCAGCGTTCGGGTTGGAAGTCAGGACTCTTGGTATAAAAGAAAGCCCCGCAGGTTTTGGTGCCGGACAGACCTTGGCTGGGATCTGAGCTACACCACGTGCTGATTTAGCTCCTCTGCGCCTCAGTCTTCTTACCTGTAAAATAAGCCATCTCTCCCTCCTCATCTCTCCTTGTGGCTGGAGGTTGAAAGGAAATGTTAAATGCGTGCCCGTCCCTGCCATTCCCTCTGCCATGCACACCCCATGTCAACCTCTTTCTGGGGTGGGATTGGGGCACTGAGCAGCCAGCACTAGTGTGAGGACAAGGACAGGCAGCTGGGGGTGGGGGCACCCTGGGTTGCGGCACCATCTGGAGCCCTTGTGGTGGCTGGTCATGTAGCGTGACCATGCTGGCGGACCTGCAGTTGGCTGGGCACTGCCGATGGGGTTGGGGTCTTCCCTGGGCACTTGCAGATAGCCAAGACCAGAAGCGGGGCTAGGGAGGCCACTCACAGCCTGCGGGGAGAATAAAACACGGGCTTCTGGATTTGGGTAGCAAGTGCCAGGTGAGGGCGGTGGCTTGGGAGGACCCCCAAGGGCTCAGGGTGGGCCAGATGGAGCAAGCGTGGGTGTGTGTTCCCCACCCCCCAGTGCGGTTCCTCGAGGGGGAGCCTGGGATGCAATCGAGTATTGAAAGCCAAGCATGTGCCCTTGGGCCTCCCTTCTCTTGCCCAGCAGCCTCTCCGTCCTGGGGACCTGCAACATTAGATCATTTAAAAACACAGCAAAAAGAACAAAGAAAGATGTTGCTGTCCCTCTGAGACAAAGGGCCCCCGTGGGAACTGGTGATACAGAGAATCAGTCATCCTCATCGGAACCCCTAGACTTTCCTGCCTGTAGCCAAGCTACCCACCTGTTTAGGAAGAGAGGCCCCCTGGACAACTACTCATTCAGTCAGCAGTTGTTGAAGCCCTGGCACCACAGACCAATTGAACTAGACTTTGGAAGTGTCTACCTCCTGTGTGTACAGATGGGTCTGACTGTGGAGCCTGGACATTGAACCTGGGTGGCCCATTGGAAAGAGCCGGGATCTGGAGTTGGGTGGATTTGGGGTGAAGTCTAGGCACCACCTGGCCAAGTCATTTGTAGCCTTTCTCTTCCCATCCGTCAGTTCTCCAGTGTCAGTGTTGAGATCCTGCATCGAGCTTGTGGTGTGGAGACGGCAGTGGTCACCCCCTCCAGGACTTCCAGATACCGGGAGTTGAGGATTCTGTCTCCATCCACGCCCACCCGTGCTGTGCATCTCTGCCCTCCCTCTTCCCTGCCCCAGATTCTTCGGCGGTGGCCCACTGCTGCCAGCCCCTGAGCTGGGACCTGAGTGCTAGCTTGGCTGACTCTGTGCACCAAGGGGCTGCAGATCCCTTGTTTCTGGAGGAGCAGGATAGGAGGGCTTGTGGTTAAGAATGGGGAGGGAAGGAGGAGGAGGGGGACCTGGTCTTCCTCATGTCCCTTCCAGACCAGCTCTGTGCCATCCCGTAAGCTCTGTAAATGGACGGGAGTGGAGTGTCTTGAGGGTCTGCCTTAGGGATGAAACACGCCTCCTGTCTGGACCTCCGCAGACTCCCACCACGTCTTCTGAGAATCTTGCAGGGGCGGAGCTTTTGGTCTTAAGTTAGACACTCCTATTAAATGCAAGTGCCTGGAGGCATAGCCCCAGGGAGGGTCAGTCACTGGGGAAATGGGAAGATTAAAAGCAGGAAGTCCGGCAGTGGAGGGGAAGCAGAGTGAAATGAGGCCAGAGCTCAGGAAGCGAAACTCTCAGGTGTAAATTTTTCTCTGCCAGTGCGGAAGAGTGGACAGCTGCGAGGGACGCACTGTCAGGCCCCTTGTTACAGCTCAGCTGTCTGCTTTTCAGCTCACCGGGCTTGCAGATACAGAGGAAAGCAGAGGGCGCTCTCCAGCGCCTTCTGCCCCTCGGCCCCAGTTTGCTGAGAGAGGTGGGTGTTCACCCATCACCACAACAGGCCTGCTGGGCACGTGCTCCACCGGGTGTGCCGCAGAGATGAGCAGGCGGACTTTAGGAAACTATTACTTTGCTAAACAGTTCTTACCGTAACTGTGCCCCCTACAACCTTTTAAGTGAGTAGAAGTTTAATTTAATAGAAACAAATTATAATGGAGATGAAAAAAGGAGACATGTGATAGAAGCATTTCCAAGATCCTGTGGTTCTTGAAAAGTGGCGGGGGCCTTCTCTGAAGGGGGCGACAAGATGCTCTGTAGCTGCAGTAGCTGCAGTCCAGCCAGGGTGCCGCACCGGCAGTTCAGCCTGCAGTTCCCAGGCCTCGTCCACCCCAATGCAGCCTCCCTCTCCCCTACCTGCGGCATGTCTGAAAATCCGGGCTCTGTCAGGGCCTGACTTCTCTAAAGGGTGTCTTAATGCTTATGAGCCCACCTGTGTGTGTGTGTGTGTGTGTGTGTGTGTGCATGTGTACGTGGTGTGTGTAGGGGAGGGTGCTGGTGTTCAGCTTGACTGGATCTGTTTGGCTCCTGGAGTCACACACCCAGCCAAGCCCCAGGCAGGGGCCTTGTTGCTGCTGGGCTGGTAGCCCGATTTCCCTAAGAAGATATGAGTGCTCCAGGAAGGGGTGGCTGTGTGTCCAGGGCCTCAGAGGTCCCCAGCTTTGAAGAAGAAAGGGCACAAGGCTCTGCTTCAGAACTGCCCGATCTGGTGGTAGCCCCTCAGACCCCTAGAAATAACTATGAGCCTCAGCCTGACATTTGCCGGTTTGCAAAGAGCTCTGGTCTGCATTCTCTTATGTAACTTAACTCTTAAAGGGGCACTGTGACTGCCCCTGAGGAGTAGGGTAGCTTGAATATAAATCCCAGCTTCACCACTAGTACCCAGGAGCCAATTAACCTCGTTAAGCCTCAGTTTCTTATCTGTAAAATGGGGATGAGACTACTGATACCTGTCTGGTGGGGTTATTGTGGGGGTGAAATGAGATCAGGAATGTAATTGGCCTGGTTCATGATCTGTGCTCAGAATGTAACTCACGGACATTGCTATTATCATCTTCATGTGACAAACAAGGAAAACGAGGCCCGGAGAGAGACGCTGTCCCAGGGAGACAGCAGTACTGTCATGTTGTGATGGATCAAATATGACTTTAGAAAGCATCCTTCTGAGAGGCGCTCAAAATGTGGTTAGAGATAACAATATTAAATGAAACTTGGAGGCAATGGGGAAAAATTCAGTCACCTGTTTCTTTACAGGCGAAATCAATCAAGTCTTTTAAATAGAACAGGGAGGTTTTTTTTTTCTTCTGAAGAAGATGCACCATCGTGGAGGGAGAGAGCACTCAGGTAGGGCGAGCCATTGCAGAAAACCGCTGTTTTATCAGGTTGCTGCCTTCAGGCTTCCGCCTCTGTAGTGTGCTCACCTTTTCTTCAGCGGAAAGGGTTTGAGAGTTTAACCTTGCTTCCGTAAGCCCTGCTACTGGTGGTTCCGCCACAGACACCTCTGCCTTTGTCACCGGAGATGCGGGCCCTGCTGAGTGCCCAGCCACTGGGGTGCATCACGATGCTGGAGGTGCTCTGAGGCTTGGGGATCTCAGCCAGCGTTTCTCACGTCAGGGCAGTGGGAAGACCTGGGCAGACTCTCATCTCAGGCTTTATTAAGCCCTTCTGCAGATATATTACCTTTATTTTTTTTTAACCTTGACCTCCCTTTATACTGCATGTTGAGGATTAAAAGGCGAGTGTCTCCATCCTGCTCGACACGCACCCCGAGATGTACCGATCACACATCCACAGCTGGATGTGCCCCCCTGTGGCTGTCAGGTCTGTGACTCTGGACCTTTGCTCTCCCTGTCACCTTCACCTGGAATGACCCTCCAGCAGTATAAGCTTAGGTAGTAGGGAAAGGCTGGGGGTTTGGGAATTAGAACTAGATTAGAATCCTGTGTGGCTTCTGGCCTGTTACTGAACTTCTCTGGACCCGAGTTTCTCTGAAATGGGGACACTAGCAGCACTGGAGGTGGCCATGGGATAACGTGCAAAGAGGGCTTGGTCCAGTGCCGGGCACACAGTGGCAGGTGAGCACGCAGGCTGGGTGGGTGGGGGGTGGACAGAGGGCAGTGTCTGGGCTCACAGAGGCCAGGCCGCTCAGCTGTGACTGTGCTGCTTTGGACTGCTGTGTCCAAGCTCCCTGTGGGGGTGCTGAAGCCTCCAGGGGGTCAGCTTCTTCCCTCTGCAGCACCGGCAAGCTGTTTAAGTCGGAGTCATCTTGCAGCATCCTTTTGCAGGAAGTGTTTGGTATGACTAAGACTACGAATAGCTCGGGCAATGCAAGACTCATCTGTTTCTGAAATATTAAAAACACTGAAGTGAGTTAGGCTGAGCAAAGTGATGACAGCAGCTTATAAATAATAAATCCACCAGGGGCTGCTGAGGCCCTGTCTCCTGGAGTGTGGGTGCCTCTCCCGGACTCTCCCCTCCCTCACCACAGGGGCTTCTTCTCCTGGGCCAGGGGAGGGCCTTTCAGCTCTGCTTGTGCTGGGCTTTCCAAGATCTGTGGGCCCGCGGCCAGCACAGCCCCTGCCTGCTGCTCCACAGCAGCTACTGCAGCTCCAGGGAACCTCACAGATCTCAGACCCACATTTCCTATCAGGGCTCTTAGGTGCGTGGTAGCTTAGCTTTCGGGGGCTGCCGTAACAAAGTACCACAGACTGGGGGGCTTGAACAATAGCAATCTATCTTCTCGCAGCCCTGGAGGCTAGAAGTCCAAGATCAAGGTGTCAGCGGGGCTGGTTCCTCCTGAGGGCTGCAGGAGAATCTGTTTCAGACCTCTTCTGGCTTCGGATGCTTCGCTGGGAGTCTTTGGCGTTCCCTGGCTGGTCAAAGCAGCACCCTGACCTCTGCCTTCACGTTCACAAGGCGTTTTCCCTGTGTGCGCGTGTCTGTCTGTGTGTACGCATTTCTCTTGTGTATAAAGGACACCCGTCATACTGGGTTAGAGCCCACCTGCATGATCTGATTTTAACTTGATTATCTCTGTGAATATCCTATTTCCAGATAAAGTCACATTCCAGGTACTGGGGTTAGGACTTTAATGTATCTTTTTGGGGACACAGTTCAACCCACAAGTCACAGGCTGTGGACAGTGTCACCCTGAAACCCTTCACTGTCCTTGGAGAGGGGCTCTGGAATCTCAGACTCTCAGAGCTGGTAGGGGCCTCCTCTCATTTACCGAGGACAGTGAAGCTCTAAAAGTGGGGGCTGGTGGCAGGATGCCAGCTGCCTGAGTCCCAGGCCAGTCGGCTTCCCACCTCCCCTGCGCCTCCCCTGCTGGAACTGTGAGGTGCGAGTGCACACAGTTCTATGATCGGAGGAAGGAAAGGGAAGGGGACATTCTGTGTGCCAAGCACTTTCACATCTCATTTAATTTTTATGAGAATGCCTATGCTGGATAGGACCACCCCTATGCCCCCACCTATAGGGAACCTATCCATGCGTGAGGTGATCTAGTGGCTCAGCTCTGGTTCTGAACGCAGACAGATGCATGTGGTGTGCAGAGAACATCCGTGCATAGGTCTCCCGTGGGGAATCAGGCCTGCATTGTATCTAGGCTGCTTTGAGACTTGCTTTTGCTAAAAACTCCCTCACCCTGAATTGAGGCAACAAATGTTTACTGCATATCTTTAAAGTAACTTCCTAAAATCTATGCTGAACCTCTCAAGTTTGGGTGTAACCAGTTCCACCTCTTTTCCCTTTACATTTGCAAATGACCTTTATCTTGAAGGGATTAGCAACATTCTTTCTCTTGTTATGGTAACCACCTAAAGCTAACCTGTGCATAGTTAATGAGAACCATCCTGGATGTAAAGTACCTAGAGTGTCAATAAAAGTCTGTCCAGGCGAGGGATCCAGGCCCTCTCTCTCTCTGAGAAAGAGAGTGGCCACGCAGGCCGCTCTCACTCTCTCACATTCTCCCTGGCCCTTTCTCACATTCTCTGGCCCACTCTGGGCCTCTCCCATAGACCCTCTCTCTCTCCTTCTCCCTTTCCCACAGACCCTCTCCCTCTCCCTCCCTCGCTCTCCCTCCCCCTCCCCCTCCCTTATTCTCTCTCCCTCCCTCTCTCTCCCTCGGGCACTCTTTCTCTTACTGAGAGAGCGGCCATGCAAGTCCTGGCACTCTCTCACTTAGAGAGTGGCTCGACATCCCTTTTTCTCCATCGGATTCCTTTAGTCTGGGTGAATTTGTTCGTCGCTTGTCCTGGGATATAGGACAAGCATTACACAACAACATGCAGTCCTGCCGGACGGGACTACGACACCCACCCTTTTTTTAAAGTGGTAAGGGACACCTAACATAAAATCTACCATCTGAACCATTGCTCAGTGTGCAGTCCAGGGACGTCAGGTGCACTGATGCTGCACAACCATCTCCGCCTGCATCCCCAGAGCTCTCTTCATCTCGTAGAACCGAAACTCACTCCTGTTCAACAACCGCTGCCTGCTCCTCCTATCCCCTGGCCCGGCAGCCACCATTCTGCCTTCTGTCTCTGTGACTTTGACTGGTCTATGTGCCTCATATAAATGGAACCATTCAGTATTTGTCTTTTAGTGATTGGCTCGTTTTAGCATAACATCCATGTTCACCCATGCTGCAACACGTGTCAGAGTTTCATTCTTTTCAAGGCGGAGTGCTGTTCCATTATAGGAATGTACAACATCTTGCCGATCCATTTATCTATTGATGGACAGGGGTTGCTTCCACGTTTAACTGCTGTGAATAATGCTTCTGTGAACATTGTGGAAAAATATCTGTTCAAGTCTCTTTCAATTTTTTTCTAAATATATGCAGAAGTAGAGTTGCTGGATCATATTGTAATTCTGTGTTTAACTTTCTGAGAAATTTCCATACTGTTTTCTGCAGTGGTTGTACCATTTTACATTGCCACGAGCAGTGCACAAAGGTTCCAGTGTTTCCGCATCCTCGCCAACACCTGTTTTCTTGATAGTAGCCATCTTAATGGGTGTGAGGTATCTCCTTGCAGTTTTGATTTGCATTTCCCTAATGATTAGTGATGTTGAACGTCTTTTCATGTGCTTATTGACCACATTTGTATATCTTCTTTGGGGGAAGTGTTTATTCAAGTCTTTTGCCCCTTTTTGAATTGGTTTCTTTGTTGTTGTTTACTTTCCATCCTTATTTTAAGGGCAAAATCAAGGCTCTGAACAGGTAGACAACTGGCCAAAGATTATACTGCACAGGTGGTGGAAGAGCTGGAATTAGGACCCCCGCTGGTCTCCAGCAAAGTTCCTTCACTGTCCACCTTCCACTGTGTGCTGCCTTAGAAGTGGTCGCTTGTGTCTAATGATTGGTTGGAAAGAGGGGAAGGGGAATGAGTCATATCAATGGGATTTGTTGAAACATCTACTGTGGATCCAGCCCCTGCCAAGATTCCATGAGGATGTCAAGAGGGTATGTCCTTCGGTGGCTTCGAATCCACTGAAGGAAGAGAAGATTCAAGCTCATGATGAATCAGAGAACAATAAAGAGTTGTATTAAGGTCCACATTGGTCTGAATAGACAAGCAGTGGTCTTGACTATGCTCCTGGGGAGTGGGTCGTGTTAGCAGACGGCCTCTCAGGTCAGGGCCCAGCCTGAGGGGAGGGGCTTTCCTGGATGGGTATGTAGTCTGGGAAGAGATAGGTGGACTTGCTCTATTGGATATGAATGCTGCAGAGAGGGCCACTTCTTGGGGACAGTGACTAGCTAGAGCATGAGTTTGAGGACAATAGGAGAAAAGGATAGGAAGGGACAGATGGGTTACATGATCATGTGATAACCAGGGGAGCAGGGAAGGAGCTTGTCCTTGATTTTGGAAGGAGTTTTATCAAGTGCTGCCATATGCACCACTGGGACGCACAACCTAAGTGCCCCCATCAGAGGTTCACTGACAGGACCGAGAGCTTGGGCTGCTGCTGCTGAAGCCTCAGGAATACTTGGCTGGTGTGAGTGCCAGGCCCACCCCTACTCCCCGCCTCTTCTGGCTCAGCTCTGGGCAGGCTCAGTATTTATTTCATTGACTTTCTTTAGAACTTGTGTCTGTTCATTGTCCCTAAGAATGGGCCTCTCAGTGATGCTGTTGCTCAAGGCCACATGTTTCTCAGGCCTTGACGGGTATCTAGATTTTTTGTGCAGCTCCTTCC
This sequence comes from Macrotus californicus, assembly GCA_007922815.1. Taxonomy (NCBI): domain Eukaryota; kingdom Metazoa; phylum Chordata; class Mammalia; order Chiroptera; family Phyllostomidae; genus Macrotus; species Macrotus californicus. The sequence goes on from VMDR010002719.1 coordinate 64,640, forward strand.
ATTTTTCGTGGAGCTAGGAGTTAGCAAGAGACCCCTTGATAGTGTGGGGCCAGCAATCCCCAAGCAACAGTGGTGAAGTTACAGGGAATTCTCTAGGTTGGGAGTGACACTTATGTCCCAGGTGCCTAGCGCAGAGCTTGAATGGTGATTGGAGCTCAGTACATGTGTTTTGAATGAATAAAGGGGAGTGAGTGATGGAGAAGGTGATTCTGCCTTGTTTTCAGAAGAGACTGGGGGTTTCTTAGCATAAAAAATTGTGCCTATCAAAACCTCTGCTTTTTTTTTAATGGAAAGGTCAGCCTAGCTGTTGTTCTTATTGTCCCTCTCCTGGTCACTCATGTGATCTCAGGGTCATTTGGTAAAGAATGGCAGGTTTGAGAGGAAGAGGTAACTCCCCTTACCTGGCTAGATCTCCTCCTTTCCTAGAGGACTTTCTCCTTTCCTAGATGACCTTCTCAGAGGGCACAATGAGGTGACCCTCTCAGGTGCCTGTGTTTGTGTTGCTTGCAGGGTGGTCTTTGGACCACCTGAACGCGAGTTGTCTCGAATGCTGCTCATAGCTCCAAATCCTGCCCTCCTCAATCTACTGAATTGGATTCCCTAGGTATAGACCTCCACAAACTTAAAAATATTTTCTTCTTGAGTGTGTCTTTTGTACATTAAATTTTGAGAGCTACTGCACCAGGAGACCAACACAATCGCTGAATTATTGAACACTTTGGACTTGTAGCCATTCAGAAAATACACGTAATTGCCAGCTACCACTGAACATCAGCTTTTACTGGGTACAGTATCACCAGTTCAAAATGTGAGCTGCCCGTAGCCTCCAGAGCACCCAGGGGTTAGAGAGCACCCCCAGGCCTGCGTGGGTGCAGCCTCTGCAAGTCCTTGGGCTGCCCGCCTGCTTGGGGCAGCAGTTTGCATGATGGTCCTTTGCTTCCCCGTGTCAGTGCGCAGGGCCTGCCATGAAAACACAGCGTCTGGTCCCGCTGCACAATGACTGAATGAAGATCTCTGACAATGGGGTCCCAATATCTGCATTTTAAGCAAGATCCCTAATGATTCTTCTGCTCAGTAAAGTTCAAAATTCACACTTGTCCCCTCCCTGACTAGGGCCTTAAGGGTGTCACCGGGGTGCTGGGGGCTCCTGCTGCTCTGGAGAGACGAGGGACTGGGGGAGTGATCTCATCCAACCACAGCTTCAGAGATTAGGGATAGCTCATTCTGTCTCCCTGCTCCGGGTTGGTGATTCATTCCCCTCCTTTCTCAGCAGGAGGCAGATCAGTATGGATTGAGCTTCTCCCCTGTGTCTGTTGTTCCTGGGCTGAGCACTTCGCTCCTCTGGTCTCCTATAATCTCTCCAAAGACTTGAAAGGTTTTTAGCTGACGATTTCCCCTGCCCCTTTCTGGTTAGGACCTGCTTTACCTGGGCGCTGAAATCCTGGCCATTTCTCTTCTTTCTCCCCTCCCCGGCCTCACCTTTTTCGTTCCTTTCCCGTTGGTTACTTAGGCCTTGGGCGACATTGCTGCCATCTGAAACTCTGACTGGCCACTGTAAACTTTTGTTCCCGGGACTCTGCTCCTCTCCCTCCTCCTGCCCCTCCCATTTTCTAAGCTCTTTAAAAAGATTTTGAACGGAACGTTTTTGACGCAGCATTTCTTCATTCCAGGCTCAGTGAGGTTTGTAAATAATGAATCAGACCAGGGTCAGTACCTGATGGCGAATGATTTAAAATTCCTACCAGATGATCTGTTGGAAGAGGTCCGCAGGCACATTTCTTAATTATTCACAAGATATATAAAGTTATAAAGCATTCACGAGATGGTAATAAATGTTGTGACTATTTCTGTTGAGATTTCATACACTGTCTGGAATCTGCATTCAGGTCTTGCACTTTCCAAAGGTCCCCCAGAGGACACACTCTGCCGGAATAATTGCACATCATCTTGGTGCAGTGGATCTGAACTGGGACTGATTTTGGCCCCCACACGCCGGGGGACATTTGGAAAATTCTAGAAACATTTAAGTGGTTGCCACTGGGAGGAAGGATGCTACCAGCATCCAATGGGGAGAGGCCAGCGATGCTGCTAAATGCCCTTCAGAGCACAGCCCAGCCCGCACAACAAAGATTTGCCCAGGCCCAGATGTCAATGGTGCCGGTGCGGAGTATCTGAGTGCCACTGCCAGTCCTGTTGTCACCAAAACTCGCTTTAGAAAGATCGTTCATCCTTCCATAAGTACTTGCAGAGATTCAACTGTGTGCCCGGACCTAGGCTAAGTACTGGGGATCCAGAAATGAAAAACACTGTCATTTTAACAAAGAAACACAGTTTAGTGTGTGTGTGTGTAGGGAGGGTTCTGAGGTGGGTGTGGTAATGAAAAAGACAACCAGGCAGCATAGGGTGGAGGAGTGCCAAGCTGCTAGGAGCCCAGAGGAGGACAAAACTAGCCTGGGGCCAGAAAGGCTTCCTTGAGAAGGCCACAACCAGAGACTCGGGGGTGGCTGCAGAGCAGGGGTGGGGCTGGGGGTGGGCGCTCCAGGTGAAGAACAGCACCTGCAACCATCTGGAGGGGGAGCGGCATGCTTGGGAGCTGTGATTCGTCCACTGTGGCTGACTTGGAGAGTACCAGGGGCCAGCGTGGAGCTGCTGGGTCCAGAATCCCCCTTTTCAGAAGCTTTGTTCCATAAGCCTGGCTTACAGCCTTTAAAGAAATTTCTGTTGATGTCGCAACACCGGCTAGACACTGTGGCAAACAGGGCTGGGCATCCTCCACTGAGCTCTCCAGTGGCTCATTGACGAGAAAGTGCCTGCTCCCTCTGCGGTGTTTCCCAGCCCCTCCCAGTTGCCGTCCCCTCAACATCGGGGCAAGCCCGTCATAAGACAGGAGGGGAGAGCAGCACTGTCGACAGTGGGGCTAGCCTGGTGCCTCCCCTTCCCTCGGAGACTCTTGTCCTGAGAGGTCCCTTCCTAAGGCCTCTTAATGAACTTGTAGCTACGTATATCTTAGCTGCTTCTCTAGGTCTGTTCTCCCCATGCTCAGAGGTGATGCAAAGTGATGTTTGGATAAAAAACAGTATGGAGGTTCCTCAGAAAACTCAAACAGAATTAGCATATGATCCAGCAATTCCACTTTTTGGTATATAAGAGAATTGAGAGCAGGAACGAGGACAGATATTTGTACATCCACGCTCACAGCAGCATTATTCACAATGGCCAAAACATGGAAGCGACCCAAATGACCACTGACAGATGAGTGGATACAGAAAATATGGCATATCCAAACAACGGAATATTATCGAGCCTTCAAAACGAAGGAAGTTCTGACATGCTATATGGGTGAGCCTTGAGGACCCTGTGCTGAGGGAGATAAGCTAGTCATAAAGGGACAAACACTGTATGACTCCACCTACATGAGGTCTTCCTAGAGTGATTCAACTCATGAAGATGGAAGGTGGTTGTCAGGGGCTGGGCCTGGGGGGCTGGGGAGCTGTTGTCTAATGGGTGCCCGGTTCCTGTGTTTCAAGATGAGAAGAATTCTGTGGATGGTGGTGGTGGCCGCACAACAATGTGGATGTGCTTACTGCCGCTGAACTGTGTACTCAAATGTGGTCACGACGGCTAATGGTATGTTACGTGTTTTCAGCACAACAGAGAAAAGGCACAACAAATTATACACGGGAAAAGGTGGAGAAGGCATGATGTCTTAAGACAAAAGAGAATCCAGGTTATTGCTGGGTGGCCCTGTGCATTTGTGTGTGTGTGTTTTTGTAATGTAAGGAAAGAGAGGGCAGGCTCTAGACCCGTCCACCTAAGGGGTGTCAGCGGGGTCCCCTCAAGTTCAATGATGCGGGGGCCACTGTGGAGGAGAGGTGGGCACGAAGTAGCTCTAAGCTGGGGACACTGGAGACCCGTGAATGGCCCATCCACATTTGCATTTTAGAAAGCTTTTCTGGGGCGGTTGTGGGCAGCGGCTTCGGAGGCAAGTGCTAGGATTGGGGGGTGTTGAGAGAGTGGTGAGGAGGAGCCTGGAGGCAATTAGGAGGTGATGAAATGATCCTGCTGGGAAGTGAGGAATGCCTGAGGGAAGCCGTGGAGGTGGATGGAGAAGAGGGAATTGATTTGAGAACTGTTTCTGAGGCCCTATATAGGGACAAGGGGAAGTGGGTAGGCGGCAGTGAGAAAGTTAATGAGTTCCCTCTCAGATGCGTCCAGCCCGAGGTGTCCCAGGGTCATCTGCTCTGGCTGCCAGTGGGTGGTGTGGACTTGGCACCAGAGAGGCGGAGCTGGGCCAGAGTGGAGCTGTGGGAGGCATCAAAGCACAGAGAACAGCTAGAGCGGTAAATGAGGAAGCCATTCATTTGTTCACTTCCTAAGTGTTCGCCGAGCTCCCACTCTGAGTTAAGCGCTGTGCTAGGCAGGCGGAGCAGGGCTCCACGCGCTGTCACTTCGTTGTGTGCTCAGGTGAGATTTGCTGAGTGTTAACTTTCATGGCCCAGGCACCACACTGGGAATGGAGACAGGAGGCTGCACCCCACCTGCTGCAGGCCCGGCCAAGGATACCGTTGTCTTTAGGTGATTGTTTGGAGTCCCTCCTGAGACTCGCTCAGAGAAGGTAGGCCTGCGGCCCCTGCAGAGTTAACAGAGCCCCTGAGAATGTGGGGTTTACAGCAACTTAAATGAGTAGTGGCTCCTTCGTAATATGCGATGTTGTTCCTATACGTGAACAAAACCCTCCAGGGCTCTTGGCCAAGTCTTTAATGCTTTAATCTATGGGAGGGAAATCTGCTAACCCCTCTGAAGCGCAGTGTTCAGTTGCTTTGCAAGTCTGTAATTTTGCCAAGGCTGAAGAGGAGAGTTTGCCCCAGCTAATGCTAACTCAGGCGCTCGAGCTCTGCGTCCACGCTGGATGCGCTAGACTCTTTGCGCCCTCATTGATACCAGGCTCTTGGAGTCTTTGGGTGGCCAGAGGATCTCAGGAACGCAGCCCAGATCACATCTGCAGCCAGTCACGCACTGAGAGCTCGTGGGACAGCCCCAGTGGGTTTGACAGGCAGGGGGATGTGGGTGCAAGTCCTCCTTAGAAGGTGAGTGGATGGAGGGAGGCTGCCAGTGACTGCTGGGTTCCCTTCTTGTCATCTGGCTCGTCAACACTCCAGCCACAGACGTACCTTTCCTGGGGGGGTAAGTTGAGAGCATTTATTAGAAAACAGTATGAAAACCCAGGTGTTTGGCCTAGCTTGGAGTGGGGGTGCTGTGGGGCTCTGGAAGAAGGCAGTGGAGGGAGTGACACAGCCTCCAGTGCTGGATGGCTCCACCTTCCTTGGGTACAATGACAGGCAACAGTTCTGTTGATGAGGTGGCCAGAGCGATCATTTTCCCCCTCTCTGTGCTAATCTCTCTTCAGGGCTTAATTTTCCTTAAATTCTTCCATTTATTTTATTTATGATGCAATTATGGGAGCAGAAGCGGATGAGGTTTGCTGCTGTTTACAATGCAGCCTCAGTGTGGCTGCCACACAGTGAGTCCTGTGCTCTGGTGTGAGGCGATTTCACCAGGAACAAGGAGAGTGCCGTGGGGGCTCGGCGGCCCCTTCAACGGCTCTCGTGCATGGTCCCTAGCTGTTCGCCTCTGCAGGAGAGACTGTCCACGGCCATATGGCCACCACTAAGTGTCCCCAGTGTTTCAGTAAGGAAGCCTGAGCAGAAGCTTTTTCACATATAACCCAGTGGGAGAAATAATCTTCCATTTGGCTTTTGGAGAAAATGCCGCCCTTACATATAAAGAAAGCATTTAACATGAAGCCGACTCGTTCCTGGATTCCTGGCACCTAATGTATATAATAAGAACAAATGTGAACTAACCTCGTGTGCTTTTTCAGGCCCTTGACTCACGGGAACAGCCTGACAGACAGACTACTTTCTATTCCAGAAGTAGGAGAAATAGAGCCCCAGTTTAGGTCTTACAATTTGTATGATGTTCCTCAGGCATCTTTCTGGCCCTCAGTTGCTTCATCTGCAAAACGGGGCTAACAGCACCTCACTGATAAGGGTACTTGCTCAGGATGTTTCTCAACTAGTCCAGCCAGGGCCCTAACCCACCAAAAACTAAGATTCTATGAACGTTATCAAAAGCAAACAGTGCATTAATATGCACAGTGTATTCATTATGTATTAATATGCATGGAAAAAATGCGTGTATTAGTATGCATTAATACAAAAGCAAACTACCAAAACTACCAAGCAGTCCATACCGTATTATGTCATTTTGGTCAGAAAATACCTATTTGCATACCAAAAATGCCTGACAGGACCGTCACCAACTTGGACGCAGTTTTGAAATTACCTTCAGCAGGTACGGTTATGATTATTCTAAGAAGGCATGTTAATAAAGTGAAATGTGAGTGTCCTTTAAGGGTTAGCAGGCAGAAGCCAAGGAACTCCTTGCCCTCCGGTCCTCCCGGATGCCAGTTCCTGAGCATGTCCCCTGTGCGGCCATCTGTCTGGAGGGCGGGGGTGGCTCCTGCATTCATTTCCGCAGCAGTGTTGGGCATAGGCCTGGCTACCTCGGGTGCACTCAGTGAGGTCTGGTAGACCGGAAGCACAGAGACAGGAAAATCAAGGCACCGAGGAAGAACTAACAGCTGAGTGAGCTGGAGCAGAGGGAGGCCAGCCGGGCTTTTTCCTCTGCAGCTGAGCTCTGACATCGTCTCACTGAAGTGTGTCCCATGGTGTTCTACCAAAAAACATGGCTCCTTTCTTCCCCCAAACAAGTTTGACATTTCTTTCTTTTTTCTTTGAAAGTTTCTTTCTTTTTTTTTTTCAATCCTCACCAGAGGATATGTTTATTGATTTTTGAGAAAGAGGAAGGGAAAGAGGGAGAGAGAGAGAGAGAGAGAAACATCGATCAGTTGCCTCCTGTACATGCCCCGTCCGAGGATTGAACTCACAACCTAGGTGTGCACCCTGACCAGGAATTGAACCCATATCCTTTTGGTGTATGGGATGATGCTCCAGCCAACTGAACCACTTGGCCAGAGCAGTGTGGCCTTTCTTGACCGCTAGACCTCTCAGTGCCTTTACTCTGCACACTGCAGATGGACAATAGTGGTGATATTCTGCTGTGTTTCCAAACACTTGCCCCCATGGAACCCTGTAAGAATGGGACACATTGTCATACTAGTTTCCCCAGAACGAACTTTGGGAAATGCTACTCTCTGGGATTATGTAAGACTGTAAAACTCTGCATCTTATAAAACATGATCATCAGCTACCATCTTGTTGGAAGAGAGCTTTATCCAGTGCACACGATTGTGCTGCTTGAGAGTTAATTCCAGCTGAGGGTTAGTATCTGCCAGTCTGTCTGTGTCTTCCACCAATCTATTGTCCAGACAGTCCTCTGCAGCCACATTCAAAAGCCTTGCCTCGCCCTGGCTGGTGTGGCTCAGTGGGTTGGAGCATCATCCCGTAGACTGAAGAGTCACGGGTTGGATTCCTGGTCAGGGCACATACCCAGGTTGTGGGTTCCATCCCCCGTTGAGGTATATATGAGCAGGCAGCTAAGCAATGTTTCTCTCTCTCTCAAAAAATAAAAGCAATGGAAGAGTGTCCTTAGGTGAGGATTAAAAAACAAAAGGCCTTGCCTCCTGCTGATTTTCCTGAACCAAGCTATGGTCCAGGGGCCTTGCCAGGGCTCTGATCACTTGTACCAGGGGTTCTAGGATGAGGCATTCCCACAGTGGTTAGAACAGCAGAGGGGGTAGAAGCAGCAACTGTTTTTTCCACAAACTGCTTGAGACTATTTGAGTTGCTTTGCATAGTTTTTGTTTATTTGACCTTAGATGTTGCTCTGAGCATGTTAGAAGAGGTTCTGCTTTACCCCTTCTTACAGGGTCTCGTTTGGGCCCTGCAGCAGCCCTGAGGACCACCTCCTAGAGAATGGTCTTATTTACTTGCAGACTCCTTCATTTACCTTACATGGCCGGTACTTGAGAGAGATGCGTATCTTAAAAACAGCAATTCCTGTTGAACATCTCTTCGGTTCCAGGCACTGTCCTGTGACCGTGCTCTCTAAGAGTCCTCACAGCGGTCATATGAGGTGGGTACTTGTATTAGTCCCATTTTGCAGATGAGGAACCTGAGGTTCAGAGATGTTAAGTAACCTGCTCATGTCACACTGCTGGAGTTTCCATCCCCAGCCCACAGCCCTGAGTGAAGCCCTTAGCATCCGGGTGTCTCATGAGTGCATCAGGGTTCACCATTTTACCCTGCTGCGGTTTTACAAAGGGTGTTAGATTTGGCCTTGACTGTTCCTTGGACAAGGCTGATCTGGCTTGTTTATAGATTGGGGTGCTTTTGCCCGTGGACCCCGGCAATGGAGCTTGTCTGAGCCACGGTGACACTGCACCGCTTGCTCAGAGGCAGCAAGCAGGCGCAGCAGGGCTCTCCGGCGCGCGGCATAAATCTTGAGCTATTCTTGGCCCGCAAAGACGAGACTTTAATGATCTGGCTCCTCTGGGCTTTGGAGACTTAGCAGAATTTTAAAGTGTCCATCTAGAATTAGGTCCCCCTCCCCCGTCCCAGTTGTCTCCTCCCTCTTTGGTGTCATAAATGTTTGAGCAGATTCTGTCTGTATCTGCCTTGTCTTATTTGCTGATGGTGGGTGTCAGGAGAGAGATGTACTTGTTCCAGGTCCTTCTCTCTGACCATGTCTCCCTCCTCATTTGCCCTTCTTTAGTGACATTGAACCCTTGGTGCCAGAGATCAATCAGAGGATTGGCAACTCTCTTGAGAATCTGGACTGAGGATGTATAGATTCTTCTACTGGATTGGAGCCAGAGTCACCTGTCAAGCTGCCCTTTGCTGTGGCCACCACTTGGAGCCCCTGCTTGGACTTGTAATGCTCCATCCAGTCAGTCCCCTAGTAGAGGTCGGGAGATGCACAGTCCGTAGCCCCGTGCTTGAGACACTGCACAGATAGTTTCATTCCTGGCAACATTAGCCAAACAAGGAATCAATCAATCAATAAGTTTATTGAGCGCATAATCTATAACTGTCAAAAAAGTAGCCACTAAAGCAATATGGATTTAAGAAACTCAACTCTTGTTAGAGGGCCAAGCCTGGGAACATTCCTGTAGGTGCCATTAGGGTCATTGGCTTCCCCACCCAGCCTGAGGGAGCTTGCTTTCCCATGGTGCACCCCTTCCTGCTCTGTATTGTAGGTTCTCGGGGTATACCCTGGAGCCTCAAGACCCCCATGTGGGACCACCCAAGCCTGCCCTCTTCAGGTGAATATCCCCTAGGATTCAATTCTGTCCATTCCCTGTGCAGTGTCCTTCTGCCCTAAGGCACTGTCTCTGAGCATGGCAATGTCAGCGATGACAGTGGCCAGGCTGAGTCTGTTCGCAGTCCCCGCCTGTGTTCTGGTTCTGGGTTCTTTTCGTTCTTCAATGTCCGTCACCCACCCTGCTGCGGAAGCCTCCTCCTATCAACCGCACCGCACACGGTCATGAGGATGGCCTTACTGTGTTAAGTGCTCTGTAAGCCATGCTGCGTACAAGATGTTTTATGTAAGCATGTTGCTAATCCACAGCAGCCCTGTGCGGCGGGCTTCATCGTTGCCATTCTTTGTTGTTTCAGATGAGGAGATGCAGATGAACTTGCCCTGTGTTTCACAGAGGATAAATAGAAGGACCAGAATTCAGACCTAGTTCTGCCTGACTTCTGAGCCCAGACTTGATCAGCAAGGCTCCATATGTCCCTCACCGTGCCCACGCACTGTCTGAGTGGCTGACCTGGCTCTTAGCATCCGTGACCTGTGTCATTACTGTTTTTCTGTAGGGTCATTCTCATTTAAGTCCAATGGGACTCAAAACAACTTGAACGTCCCCAGTACTTCCCCAGTGGCTCACGTGTGGAGAGAAGTGCCAAACATATGTTTCTTGACAGATGATCTGAGTGTCACTCCTTTGGCCCAAGCAGACTCTGAACAGAGCCCATCAATGTTTTAACACAAAGGAATAAGTTAAAAAGGGGATTCAAAGTATTTAAAGGTAAGAAGTTTACTTGGGGAGTTTGTCAGTTGTCATTAAGGAAAATGGGACAAACACTGAAATAATATTTATGAACCACCAAGGCATAGTAGCAGCACATTAAGTACAAGGCATACACAGTAGTCACTTTCCATGCATTGTCTGAAAACCCTACAAAGTATTATCTTTCCTATTTTGCATATGAGACAATGAGACTCAGAGAGATTAAGTGGCTTGTCAAGGACACAGAGGTACTAAATGAATGGGTTCTCAGACCCAGGTTTTTGTGATCATAATGCATATAGCTGCCACTTTGCATAAAGCCTCTCCTGTCTAATTTCTAAGCCACCTTTAGGCAAATGATTTAAAGTGAATCTTGTGGGTGTTAACATTAGAGGAGGTATAGTCATGCTTAGAAGACCAGAGCAAAGGCTTCGAGCTTGTGTTTTTATGAGGGCTTATTAACCTAAGATTTCTGGACCCTGGATATTCTGCAAATAGCTCCCAGGAAGGCCCCTTGACATTGGAGGCAAGCAAGAAGTGTGTTTGAGGTGCATTTTGCCTGGGAGATGGATAGGGGCCATAGCTTCCCTCGGTTTCTCAGAAGTGTTCATTGACTCAAGAAAAAGGTAAGGGCTTCCCGTTTGGAGGGACAGAAGACAGATTCCTAAAGGACATCTCACCCATGGACTTGTGATGGAGGAGACTTTGTCCTGGGTTGTTGACATGAGAATTTCACGGGCCTTCAGGAGGGACTCAGCCAGAAGATTTCTGGAGCTCTAGATTCAGAATGTCATGGCTCTGAATCCACGGGGACTGCAGTCTGCAGGCCCGGCCTACAGCAGGTGATGAATTGGATGTGACAGAAGGTGGATGGTACGGGCGCCAGGAGCTGGAGGATTGTTCACTTGGCAAGGGCAGGTCCTGAGTGAAGCACTGCCCTCTTGGGTTAATGCATTCCAGCATTCTTGCTGATGCCAGGGGAAAGGAGGAGGGGGTGCGTCCAGGCTGCAGAATGCACTGAGAGCAAAATCCAGATTTAGATAATCCACAGGGTTGTCGTGCTCATTTTTATAAAAATAGGGCCAATTATCTTGGGTAGGCAGAGACCTTTTTTCCCCCTGACTTCTTTTACTCAGAATGATTTGATTTTCATCGTGGTTGAAAAACAAACACAGCAAGAAAGGTGCATCTGTTGGTGCCTCAGTACATATAGTGGCTTCTGTAATTGCGCCGGACTGTGAAAAATGTCCTAAGCATGACCCAGTCATTCGAAATGCTGACCAAAGCAGGAGGGATGGCTTGTGCAGTGTGGTTTGTTGGGTATGTCTTCCCTCCACTCAAACACATTCCAAGGGGAGGGACTCCTGTTAGGGTGCAGCCCACTTTCTCCACCTGGAAATCCAAATTGGAAAGTGAATGAGTCTAGAGATGACCCAAATTCTCGTTGGTCCACATCATTGTGATTTGGATCACTTAACACTTTTGTGTTCCATCACAACACATCTCATTTATTCCGGTGTCTATCTATGTATCTATCTATCTACCCACCTACCCACCCACCCACCTACCTACCTACCTACCTACCTACCTATCTTTCACCTGTTCGGCTAATACTTCTTGAGTATCAGCTATTAACTGACACTGCAGTTGGGAATACAGAGATAAATAAAATAGTCTCTGAGCTCCAGATATTAGGACAGTACTTCTCAATGTTAACACACACAGATACCCAGTAATCTTGCTTGTTAAAATGCAGATTCTGGGTAGGGCTCAGAGTTCTGCATTTCTACAATGTTCCCAGGTGGCCCAAAGACCACACTTAGGAACGAGTGGCCCCATCTTCTCAGCATCAGTGTGAGGACCCAGCAGGTTCATGTATGTACAGGTGCTTTAGGAAAGCAGAGGCACTTGTCAAGTAGAATATTTGTTCTTGCGATGTAGACTTTCTGAGTTTCCAGACCGTTAGGTAATGTAGGTGGTTTCTGTTGGGAGTGTTATTTGGCCTCCTGGTTGGCTCAGTGGAATTGAGGGTCAAGCTGAGCTACATGGATACCAGAAGATTCAACTTTTAATCTATATTCAAAGTTAGGTCAGGCAGTTACATAAACTAAGGTCCCCCTCCTTTCCCTTCTTTCTATTTCACATGAGTTTCTCTGTGAAAGATGTTCCCTTTCTCCTGGGATTGCCCAGCGTGGTGACCCTCTGTAGGGAGGTGTGGCTTCGCCCCTTAACTAATTTGCAAGATTGGAAGCCATAATAAATAGCCAAGTATTTAAGATTAATTAGTAAGTAAATACTACGTTAGCCTGATCAGGGGAAAGCACTTCTGTCTTTTGTGAGGAAATGATCATGATGTATATTATGCATGGGGTGAACATGGTGGCCGTTCATCAGCCAGGACAGCGTGAGCCCATGGGAAGGTGACCTTGTGCTGTTCTCAGTCGCTGCTGTTACAAGGTGGCGAGGGTGGGTGTGAGGGGGACTCAGTTTACAGGAGACACGAAGCAGTTTATTCTAGTCTTATCTTTTTGTCACCTTTTAGATATAACATTTAAAATAAATTTGATTGTTAAAAGGAGCAGTGCATCGATAGAGCCTAGAGCAAAATCAATAATAAGATTTCAAGTTGAAAAATTACCCAGAGGGGGAAAAACAAAGTGTTTAGACCCCAGAAGAAGGAAAAGTCTAAAATATATTTCATTGATCTTGTCAGAGCATTTTTAAATTTGCTCTTTTGGCCTTGCTATTGTGCCTTCGCAATGCAGAAATTCCAAGTTTATTTGAAGATTGCGCTAAAGTCACGTTGTAAGCAAAGTTGCCAGAACACTTTTGTAAATTATTTTCCAGCAAGCCCTGACTCTCTTTGGCATGTCAGTGTCAGGAGGAAAGCCAGGAAAAAAGAACTGTTTTGTTCCCTTATAAATTGACAATAGTCAGGTTCCTGAAAAGTTGAGTAGCAAATGAATTCTGTGAATTGCGTCTTATTTTTGAATGCACTAGGGGAATCCCACAAAAACAAAGAAGACTTGGTTAAATGAGTATATTCCTTCTCTCTTGTTCTGCAGTTTATTTTATTTTTCTAAGTCTGGATTTTTGTATATTTTTGTCTGCTTGAAGCAGGGACCACCTGTGGATGAAGGAAAGAGAAGGCAGGATACTCTGCCCCAATCACAGCCTGGGGGTGCGGGCAGAGTCCTGGGAGAACATTTCAGAGTCAGGCCGGACACAGGAAACCTTGGAAGAGCCTTCTTGGTGGAGGACCTTCAAGAGCGGGTGAATCTGACGTGCTGCCGTGGCCAGGCGTGCGGACGGGGCGGATTGTGGCTTAGGCGCAAGACTGACTGGGCTTGGCTCCCGACTCCATCGCCCATCAGCTGTGCCCTCCTAGAGGAAGCACCAGACCTCAGTGCACTGCAGCCCCTCCACTCAGTGATAACTCTGAGGGCATTTCCCTTAGAGGCTGCTTATGGGGTGAAACAAGGTCATGCCAGGCACACTGCAGGTGTTTAGTGACTGGTAGCCACAGTTAGTGAGGGGCGGGCGTCTTTTGGTGTAGAGCCCCTTGACTGAACTGGAATGTCCTGTAGTTTCTCATGATCAGTTAGCAGAGGCAAGTGGTGACCTCAGAAGGTCACAGTTGCCATCTGGTCTTTGTATCAAGCTGCACCCCCATCTCTACCACCAACCCCAGGCACCTAGATGAGGGCAGAAGCTTAGGCTGGGCCAATCCCTCTTACTGACCCATGATTAGTTTCAGGGCTAATGACTTAGACCAGCCCCTGACCTCTCTGAGCACTGCTGCTGTTGATGCCTGCCTTCCCAAGATCTCCTTGTGCCCTCCTGCTTCCCCCTCTAAGGCTCAGCACCCCCAACTGTGCTCTCCTTCCTTCCACGGAATTCTCCCTCCCAGGTGATGGCCTGGGCTCAACCACCTACCTACTAGCTGTATGATCTTGATATGCTACTTTTCATCATAAAGCCTCTGTTTTCTTAGCTATAGAATGGGCTAAGACTACAGTGATGCTGTCTGACTGATAAAGTCTGGAAGATCAAGGATCATATACAGAAAGCCCCTTGTCTTGGGTTATTATTATGAGCTCATTTGAGCTAAGGACCGGAGGCCAATGGTGGAAGGATGAAATAGTGAGCCAGTTAACATATTTGCATTTATTTAGTAGAGGCTTTCCATACTTGGATGCGAAGGAGCTGTCTCCAGAGGCAGAGTGGTGACTGGCGGGCAGGAGGCGGGTGTGGCTAAACATTATCGGGTCCCTGCACTGCGCCGGGCTCTGTGCGAGGCCCTTTGTGCTCATTTAGCCTCATGAGGGCCCTCTCCCCTGCTCTGGTTCCCTTGGGTCTACAGCTAGATCTAGTTGGTGGCAGTGTGGGCTCTGGTTTTCCTGCGACATGCCGTTGCTTCATTCCTCCTGTGCTCTCCGTGGTTCTCGGGGCCTGCTGAAGCTTCTGAGAGAGAAAGAGGAAGGGAGAAAGAGGGAGAGGGAGATTAGAGAGAAGCAGCTCAGTTAGCTGATGGCCATGCCCTGCTGTTAGTATTGAGCAAGATGTAACCGATTTCTTTCTGTGAACTCCACAGCCGCACTATTGATCTCTAAGCACTCAAATCGAATAGGAAGGCATCTGACTATCAGAGGCCAGGTGCGCTTGCCAGCCTAGACGCCGGGGCAGATTTTCAGTGAGAGGATGCAGGTAGCATTTCTGTGGAGAAGGCTTCTTTTCCAGAGACCACTGAAATCTCTTTAAAGGACTTCCCATTGGGAGCAATTCTTGCTCCCTGCCTAAAAAAAGAGGCGGCTTTGGCTCCTGGCTCAGCCACTGCCTTTGCTAGCTGTGGGGTCTCAGGCCTATTGCACAGCCTTTCATTCATTTCTTTTTCATTTGATAACAAATTATGAACACTCACTATAGTCTGGCTACGTTAGACATTCCTGTAAGTTAGACCGGATACCTGTTTTAGTAATGTTTTTTTTTTCTTGCTTGAAGAGGTAAATTTTTTATTTTAAATAGGTATTATGAAAAATGTCAAATATGCACAGAAGAAGAGTTTTCACTAACCTTCCATTTAACCATCACCCAGTGTCAGCCATTACCAAGCACTGGGCAGAGCTGCTGGCCACAAGACTAAACAATTCCAGTGCACTCTAGCAAGAGCTGAAGGAAGTTGCTTAAGTGAGTTACTGAACCTCTCCAGCCACGGTTTCTTCATCTGTAAAATGGAAGAATATACTTACCTTACAGAGCAGTAGAGAGGATGGAAGGATGTGTGTCATGTAATATGATAGAACAGTGACTGCAGGGTTGTGTGGCCCTCACACGTATGAGCAGTCATGTGGCTGCTGGGAGGATTCAGGCGAGAATGGAGAGCTGTTGGTGTGGGGCGATGACGGTGCCATAGCAACAGTGGGAGAAGGGAACATGGACTGATGCTGGCTACTTACAGCAAGTGCCTGGCCAATAGCGGGCACTCGATTGGTGAGGATGATGATGGTGGTGGTGGTGGTGGTGGTGGTAATGATGATGGTAATGGTGGTGATGGTGATAAGTTTTCTCAAATTTCAGCATGGTTGCTGGAAAAGTTAAGAGGATATAAGAGAGAAAACTGGGATTGACATGTGCTAACGAAAAGAACTGAAGAGATTAGTTACAAAAGGCATTATCCTGTTAGGTGGAAATACTGAAATATTAAATGTGAAAACATTAAAATGCTGAAATGATGTAAAGCCCCTAGTGTGTGTTGAGTGCCTTCCACGTGCAAGGCGTCGGGCTGAGTTCTGTGGGGCTGGTGGTCATGGTCAAGAGCCTGCCTTTGCCTTCAAGGAGATTATCCTCTGTTTAGGGAGATACGGCAGAAGCTCCCCATAAATTATACCAACAAATTATTTAACAGCTCAAAGAAGAGCTGACACAAGGTGAAGTTGATTAATTGGCCCTTTAATTGTTTAGACATCAAGTACTCATGAGTTCAGAGGAAAACAGATCACTTCCAGGGAAGACATCAGGCCAGCCTCACCCAGAAGGTGGGATTTCCATTAGGTCTTCAAGGAGGAGTAGGAATATAAAGTGGGTCCTTCCAAATGTGGTTTGGAGGTCAATGAGATGACATCAAAGCTTGGTTCAAGGTTCATTCAGTTTAGTGATTTTTGACTCATTTATTAGGTTTGGTTCAAATCCCTGATGCCCTCCCTCTCTGGCATTGCAGAAGCCCAGTAAATAAAGCTGTGGGTTTTAGGGGCTGTAGGGCAGTCCCCACTCAGGGTGGTGGCCCCAGATCTGGGAAGGAAGGGTCCATACAGGTGAGGGAAATGGCTTTGCATGCCAGCCTTGGGCACTCTACCTCCTCCTTTGGACTTGGGGTATGCAGTTGTGAAATGGGGATGGACATACCTCTCTGTGTGCAGGAATTCTTGCAGGGATCACACGAGATGACTTTGGGGTACAGTACATTCAGCTGCGCAGAAGGGCTGTTTTCAAGATGGTTACATCTAATCTCACTTTTGAAAAGGGTAGGTTTTTTCTTTACCCTGTAGGATCTATTCCCTCAACCCCCAGTATCCTGAGTGGATTGCTGAGAGGTTGCCCACATAGGACATGGTCTTAGGGTACAGGTGAAAGTGTCCCCAAAGTGGGCAATGGGTCTGGGCTGGCTGTTGGAGGAGAGAAGACATCCGTCCTGTGTCTAGTCTCCTTGGGTCTGGCTCTACAGAGACAAAAGATACTGGGCTAAGGTGTGAATGGCTGTTAATGCTTCACGATTTCCACTCGCCTTGTGAGGTGCTTGCACTTTAGCCGAGGCCTTCTAGCTGTACCTTATTATAAAGAAATTACCCTGTGGTGTGATCTGGTGGAACAGACGTCAGATATTTATAAGGAGGTGTGGTGTGTGTCAGATGTCAGTTACAGGATAATGTACATATATAGTGTAGTTCAATTTTTAAGAGAACATGATGAATCAGTTGGATAATCACTATGAGGACATACAGGCATATAAATGCACGCACAAAAATTCCAGAAGGATACCCATTAAATTAGTAACAGTGGTAAATTTGGGAGGATCTGGGGTAGGAGGCAGGATAGCCAGAAAGGATTATGGTCTTCTCTAGAATGTTTCCATTTTCTCCAAGGAGAATATATTCATATGTCAGAGCAGAGGGTCTGGAGTCAGAGTGCTGGATTCTCTGAATCTCCTCATGGGCAAACTGAAGATGAGTAATCTTCACTGAGGTGTCGTGTGCTTGGCACATAGAACTGCACTGATAAAAGTCAGTGGCATTGTCCCCTCTGTAGCTGAGAGTGATTGGACACTCACCTGTACATTTCCTGTTCCTGGTCCTACAGGAAGACTACATTTCCCAGGCTTCCATGCAGTTAATAATCACATGACTAGTTTTGGCCAATGAAATGTGAGCCGAAGTGATGTTTTATACCATTTTTCAGCATCACCACAAATTCACCTGCATCCTCTTCCTCACATTTAACTCCCCAGGTAACCATTAGAGATAGTGGTGTCCCAGGAAGGAAGGAGCCTCCATCCCCGAGTGCCCACCTGGAGGACAGCCACCCCAAAAGCCATCCAGGTCACAGTAGTCTGTGATATGAGCAAGAAGTGAAGTTCTTGTGTTGAGCCACTGAGATTTTGAGGTTGTTTGTTGTCCATGCTGGTTGTGTTGGTTATGTGTTCTCTCTTGGTTCTGAATTTGTGACTCTGTTCTACCATTTAAATCTCAGTTTGTTTGCTGTAAGGTGAGAAAAGTCTTTTTGTTTTTTCTTTTGGCCTTTCTTGCTGCCTCAGAGGTTTGTATGTGAAAACCCAGTAAGGGATGGATTGTGGAACTGCTCTGTGGCTGCCGAAGGGATGTGCAGGGCTTAGCAACTGCCTTTTGGAGTGCTTCCGGGCAGGTGGTAAAGACGGGGTTGAGTGGGTGAGGCCCCTGATAAGGAGGACCTGGCCTCAGGCCATCCGAAGGGGTGGGGTGGGTGGGGTGAGGACCCCCGTGGCTTGGGGGGAGGGCCTGCAGGCCTCTCCAGCTGCAGGGAGGAGCCAGTGTCTGAAGTGTTGCTGTAGCTTCTTTGGTGACAATAGGATCCATGGATTGGGCAAGGATCAATTCCAAGGATCAATTCACTGCAGGCTGATAAGAGACTCAATGTGTTTTGGAGAATTGGCCATTGCCCAGGCCAAAGAAAAAACTTGCACTGTAAGCAGTAATTAAGAAGCGATTTGCCCTTGGTCCCTGCTTCTGGGACAAATGCCAGCCTCTGTGAGCCTTCAGGGCAGCCAGCCTCAGGAGCGGGCTCCGATGGGGACAGGTGACACATGCCTGCATGTGCTGGAGCTCATGCAGCCCTTGGCAGAGCTCTGTCCTAGCTCCAGTCCTGGCTCCTCTGCAGTTGCTGTTCTGTGGGCGAACACCGCTGGAGAGGGCACAGCGGTGAGTCTGCGCAGTCTACCACGGTGCCAGTGCAATGGGTCAGTATGGTCCTTTGGAAAGAGCTCCGGACTCTGGTTAAGGGCTTTGGTGGTGTCCATAGCGAGCTGCATGAACTTGGCCGTGCCACAGCTGTGCTCTGGGCCTCAGTTGGTCAAGGGGGTCTTGTTTGTCTAAACATAGACCCTGGGAGATGGTGCAGCAAAGACAGACAGCATTCTGCCCTCGTGAAGCCTCCCGTCTGGTTCACCACTCCGTGCCCTGCTAGCTCAAGAATACTCAGGTTCTGTGGACAATGAGCTCTGACTTTTGAAGCATTCCATGTTGCAGAGAAGACAGTGGGAATGAATTTGGAGATGAGGTAGGGGAAAAAGATGGAAGGAAGCAGGACTTTTTGGTGACTCCAAAATACAGGCATTCTGGAAATCTCTGCGTACTAGATGCACTGACATACTTTTTGCCTGTGGAAACTTCACGTCATTTTGGTCTGTTTAACAAAGTTGTGGGAGGGGAAGGAAAAAAACAGATGAGGACGAGGAGCAGAAAGAAAAGCCCATTTCCTTTTGCCTTTACTCATGGTCAGATTATTTCACAGGAAGGCATAGCTCATGTACCTCGATGCAAATGATCACGCAAATGAGCCAGTTTCCTAGAGTTAATCATTTCTCCCCACTCACAGAGTGAATGAAACTGTAGCAGGAAGGAGGTGACTCACTCTTTCACAATCAGAACTCCCGTGAATCTCAAGCCCCTCTCCCCAGAGGCCCACATCTTCCCATGGGGCTTCTCTTAAGCTTTCTAGAGGGCAGATGCTGATGCGAAACACAGCTGTCCTGGAGGCAGGCGCCCCGGCCCCAAGCCCACGGAAGAAATGAGAGAAGAACTAAATAAAGAAATTGCTAGTCCTTTGATTCGGAAATTTACACTATTGGGTGGCAAGATTTGCTCCCCTGTTGTTTGGGGGGAGTGGAGTGTCTCTTTCAGAATAAAAATGAACTCAGCAAATTAGCTGGATAAAGATACCTTTTTCCTTCCTCCTGACCTTTTTTTAAAAAAATATATTTTATTAATTATGCTATTACAGTTGTCCCATTTTTTCTTCCCTTTATTCCCCTCCTCCATGCACCCCACCTCTCACCATCATTTCCCTATCTTAGTTCATGTCCATGGGTCATACATATAAGTTTTTTCGTTTCTCCATTTTCCATACTATTTTTAACCTCTCCCCATCTATTTAATGCCTACCAATTATGCTTATTTTTCCCTGTACCTCCCTCCCACATTCTTCCCCTCCTCTTCCCCCTGAAAACTCTCCATGTGATCTCCATTTCTCTGATTCTGTTCCTGTTTCAGTTGTTTGCTTAGTTTTTGTTTTCTTCTTTTTTTATTGTTCAGTTGTTGATAGTTGTGAGTTTGTTGTCATTTTACTCTTCCTATTTTTGATCATCTTTTTTTCTTAGATAAGTCCTTTTAACATTTCATATAATAATGGCTTGGTGATGATGAACTCCTTGAACTTGACCTTATCTGAGAAGCACTTTAGCTGCCCTTCCATTCTAAATGATAGCTTTGCTGGATAGAGTCATCTTGGATGTAGGTCCTTGCCTTTCATGACTTGGAATACTTCTTGCCAGTCCCTTCTCGCCTGTAAGGTT